>VXBJ01004534.1:209360-293977 GCA_013400055.1 Nycticryphes semicollaris
TTTTGTTTTTTAACAAGGTTCCATATTTTGACCAATATCCTCCATGGTTAAGAACGAGAACAACCCTCGAAGTCATGTTACAGGGATTACACTTCCTGAAGATCCTTACTTCAGAATGTAATAACACTCCATCACTTAGAGCATCTGTAGGCAAAGATAAACTAGCCAAATAATGCGAACATTTTCTAGAGTGCAGCCAGGCAGCCCAGGATATATATGAACATTACAACCATTTTGTGCAGCTAGATGGGCTATCCAAATTTTTCACTTGAAAGCAGATTTCAAATTCTGCCCCTAAATTTGTCCACTAGCAAAGTAGCTCCTGGAAATAATAAAAATGAGATCACAGTGTTTTTATTAACGGGTGAAACTTTTCTGATAATGATGAAAGCAAAACATAATCAAATCCACTCGTCCACCTTGATGCAGTTAAAGTCGTTGATCTGTTTCTTAGATATCAAGAAAGTATTTGACCAGGTCAAATAGACCTTCCGTTTCTATATATTGTGAAAGTCTGGATTTGATGACTTTTTTTTTTCTTTTTTCTTTTTTTTTTTTTTTCAATGAAGGGTATATGTTTTGGTCAATGGTAGGTTCTCATAACAATTTTTCTTTCAGAGGACGACTGGACAAGAAAATCAATATGTTATCTTGCTCTTTAATGTATTTTTCAGGTGGTTCAACTAATATGAAAATGCTTTTATTTGGAGAATAATTGGTGATAACTGAAAACAAATAGGTCCTCTGCATGGGCACTTTTAACTTATTTTTAACCTCTGGTTTGTACTTCTTAATTTTACTTTTATACCTATGGAATTTCAATACGATCTCCATATACTATTAATAAAGCTATGTACAAATTCCAGTACTATTAAAACTAATTAAACCCATTCCTTTTCATTAGATGGATTCATCTGAAGTTAGGAAGGATCCAGCAGCAAAAAGATGGTATAATTTTAATATATTACATTTTAAATCTGGATGCAAACTACAATTTCCTATTAATGTCCTGACAAACAGTTTTTAAAAACACAATGAGGTCTCCTGTGATTAAGAAAGAAAACTGCAGAATAAAGTTTTGTAGAATAAAATAAAAATCAGAAAGACAATTCTGTTTTTTATTTACTTGTTTGTTTATTTTATTTATTTTCGTGATGTATGTCTTATTAATAAGACCAGAATAGATTTTCTCTAGATTCCAGAGATAACCTTGGAATCCTTACACCTCTGTAATCAGGGCTGTACATATGAAACAATGGTTCTTCTGCCCCTTTGTTTCTCCTCCAGTTATTGGAAAGGGAGTCGTCAATGTATGGAAAAGTACAGAAGATATCTGTGTTCTTTTTATTCTACATCTCTGAGGGACTGCTAAAAATCATATCACAGGAGACCTGGCTATAATTCTACTACCTATTGCTCCTTGCCATCTCCTGAGTGGGCAGAGAGGGAATGACCACCCTCTTTGATGTCTCTGTCTCCAGGACAGTTTAGTTAGACTTTCCGGTAGCTATTTCACTCTCTGGAAAGAAGAGTGGAGAAAGCAATGATCTTAAGAAGAAGTTGTGAAACAGTACAAGAACACCCAATGTGATTTAATAACATGGCTGACGCTATACTTCTCTTTCTCTCTCCCTTTGGCGTGCATCTTGTCCACTCCAGGCAAGACATGTATAGGCACAATTGGGCTATGTGTGCCAAATCTTCATTTTCTTACAGTCAAAAAAGAGAGTGAATAATTATATTTTAGCCTTGGAAAAATTTTCCTTTTGGATTTTCCTCCATTTATTTCTCCCATCAAACAAGTAGCTGCTGATTGAGGCAGGTGTTATTTTTAAGTAGCAGCTGAAATGTTCCTTTATTGGCTTTTCATTTTCAATGTTCTTTCTTCCCCACCTTAGTCAATAAATGTCTGCAATTTTAGAATTCATTAGATTAATCCAGAGACATAGGTTAGGTGGATTTCTGTGGAAACACCTACAGTGGGTCATAAGAATCAGTTTACTTTTCTTGTGTTCAATCTTCCCAGACTGACTTAATTTAGGAAGAAACAAAACGCTGTGTTTAATAGATGCTGGCATGCACGACCCACCACTTAACACAATTTGGTTAGATACAGAATTAAACATGAGCTACTTTGCACAATTTAATGCATGTCAGGTGGCATTTAAAGAACAGAAAGACTTGTTCGAATGAATTTTTGTGTTTCTATGTGAATACCTGTGGGAACTGAAAGAAAGAAAAGCAAGTAATTGTAAAAATATTTAAATATCCTTGTCTGTTACAGTCCATTATGAAAACAATAAGAAAAGAAAGGACAACAGTTTACTTTTACATTTCAGACTTTTCCTGATACCTATCAGGAAATTCATCTAACCAAAAGGAACAAGACTTCAGTTTCATTTTTTGTGTCCAGTAACCATTCGGAGGCAAGAAACCTGATGGAGATCAGCTTCCTGGAGTGGCCATTTTCCAGGCAGCCAGCCCTGGAGATCATGAGCCTCTGTGGAGCACAGCTGGTCCAGCTGCCTCATGCTGGAGCCCTTCAAAGTTACAGCCTTTCACATCATCTACTTTCAAGTAGAGAAAGGAAAAAATGAACAAATGTTAAAATTGTGTGGTCTCTCAAATATCTGTAATTTAAAGTGCAGCTGTTTTCATTTGGTGGGAGAGTTCTTGTGCATCAAAAAGTCTAACTTTTTAGCCTAAGCCTGTTATTGTGAGCATCTCTACAGCCACTAGGGGAATATCACCATCTTCAGATTTATCACCATCCCAAAATACCTACTTTTTATCTCTCTGCTGTTCTGTGCTGCTACGTGCACCCCAGTGTTTCTTTTGGTCTTCTGTGAAGCAGCAGGTAGATCTGTTCCTTCTGGGTTTCATCTGCTGAGGACAGATGGTCTTACATCCCTCCTCCCTGGGCTTTGAAGAAAGAATTACTCTTCCGGTTTCAGTGATAGCTTCTGAAGGATCTAGACTGGGTATTTAAAGCAAAGTAGTAATTTTTTAGCCCATGCTGTATGGCTTAGTTGCAGTGGGCTTGTAACTGTTCCAGCAGTTACATTGTTGGCCTCCTTCACCAATATTAACTGAAACATACTAAAAATACCAAGGGAATGATTCAGTGTGGAACGATCATTCTTGGATACCCCGCAGTGTCTAAAATGGCACAAAGCACCTATGTATAAGCATCTGAATTGCTCCCAAAGTTTTGTAGCACCAGCTGTTCTCAGAAACAGCATTACCTTCTGGTACTTTTCTTTTGCATGTGCATCTGATTGCACAATCAGAGTGTAAAGCTGTTTAAGTGTTTCAATCTCCACGTTTGTAGAAGGCTCAAGAATTCGGTGCATACTCCCAGTGCTTTTCATTCCTGACAAAGCATGTCATTCCACAAGAACTGAAACCCAAGAAGTCTGACTGATGCTCTATTCAGCACCTGAATTTTAGGTGTTGTGTACTGAGCAACATCAGCCTTTGTCTAGCACAAATACTCAGTTAGAGCCTCCTAAAGATGTGGCTTCTCTTTGCTGCATACTGAAACAGGCTGCCTTCATTAGACCTTTGCCAATGAAAGCCCATGAGCTCTGTGTGTGTGCAAATTGAGCGTTCATAGGTTTCCATGGCTGGAAGTTGCACTGCCATACTCTGCCAAAGGCTGGCATCCTGCCATAAAGTGCACAGGTGTCCACCAGAGGAGATATGATGACTCCAGCTCTTGCCTCCATTTCCTGAGCACACTGGAGGTGCAGGACCAGTAAGGCAACAACTGGCTTCTGCTCTCTAGTTTACACAATGATTTCTCTTTATCTTAAGATGCAGGAGGGCTATGATCCAGAGAGAAACCATGGAAGGGGAATCCTCAAACTGAGCAGCCAGAAGAAAGAAGCATGGTGGGGAGATGGCATTTCTTTCAAGTCCTCATCCATTCTGAGGAGGCAACCAAGCAGGCTGCCTCACTACATGCAATTCCAGCAGTCTCTTTATGGGCCCTGTAAAAAGCAGAGAGTTCTTAGATTACTATGTCCTGCTGGGCAAAGGGAGACAGTCCATTGACTGGGCTTGGCAGACCTGCCCAATGCAAGGAAGCTGCCCTCAGCTCCAACTCTTTCTCATTCCCTGCCACACCCCAGGGGGCCTATCATTTCAACCTCCTATGTTTCAAATATCCTCTGAAGCCTGGAGCTTACCTCATCCTATAACTCTCTTAACTTCCATTCTTATTATTATGCTGCTCATCCCTCGGTGCAGTTATGAGTCGGACTCCTGTTAAACTCCACCTTCAGCTCCAAGCAGCTGCAGCGTCCACTCACAGGCTGGCAGGACATTTTGAAAGAGAGAGTGTGGTTATACAATAAATAAGAGACTTAAATACAAACCATCATCAAAGTAGCTTGTTGCATTTGTTTAATTGTATTAATTGTATCTTTAATTGATATTTATGTGTCTCTGATTACTGCAGTAGGATTTCAAGGGACAAAGGGAAGGCAGATGCAAGCACAGAGCCACTAATGAACTGTTCCTATCTAATAATAGTACTCTATTTTTGATCATGTGAAGGCTAAACTAACTTACATTAAAATAAATAGAGGGTTTCTTTTCACTTTGATGAGTCAGAAACCAAGTGTCAGATCTACCTTTAATACAAAAAACCCTCACTGAGCTCAAGGACCTGTGCTGAGTCCTGTTGGTATTCACCACCCTGATCCTTTCCCGCTTTCAGTCCTCACCCTCTGGACTCCATGGCCCTGTTAAAGCCACTCCTGATTTGCAGCAGGATGAGAGAAAAAATCCTACGTATTTTTTCAAGCCATGCACAGGAACTGTAATGTAGCAGTGCAGAGTCACTCCAACTAATATACTAATTGGATGCAGATGTGTTCTGCCTCTTGGAAAAATAAGACCAACTGGATGATCAACAAGAGCCAAATGGGTAATTTCTTTTTAAACAAATTGGTTTTATTAACTTAAAACTGCCCATAATCCAACTAGTCTGGCAGAGTTTGGATACTATGAAACCACAAGCAACTTGTGATACCTGTTATTATCTCATACTACTTTTGGCTGTAATCTTGCCATTCTGAAAAAAGGACTAACATGTAACACTGGTGTCTCTCTTAAATAAAGAGTAGCATGTGTGAGGGCTGCCCCAGGACCAGGCCAGGAAATTAACTGTGATTCAAGCTAAATTCTCTTCTCATTCCCTACTTTGTTCAGCAAGAATGCATTTCTATACTCTGCCCACAGAAAGCCCAGCTCCAACCCACACTCATTAAGCAAAGGACACTGTCAGGGCAAATGAAACCATGGTAGCCTTGCTTTTAGTGCAGATGAAGGGCTCTAGTGAATGCTTCCAATGCTACTTCAACCCCATCAGCCACCAAGATGTATGGGCTACTGAGACTGACATTTTGAACATTGACATGGGGCACTTTCATCCAAGAGATGTTACTGACAGAGAGCAAATATTTTTATAGCTTATGCCTTTGGGAGTGATAAGAGGAGTGTGATGCGAGTGCAAGTCAAGAGGCTACAAAGTAAAAATGTGAATCGCTTGTTGCTGCTTAACAATGTTGACTTTCCTGAGTGACAGATGACCAGATGAAGGGCCAAGAGCTGCACATTATTTTGAATATTTTCTTGCCTTTGAAAACTAGCATATTTTTATTCTCCTTCTGCCAGTTTTATTTCTATGGAAAAATAATCCATCCTGTAAAATTACTATTATGACTGTACTAGAGACAGGAGCAAAAACAATGGGCATTGTCGATACTCTTTGGAAACAAACTGGGTGGAAGAGCCAATAGTGACAGCATCTATACAGCTACAGCCACCAGTGTCCACGGCACTGGGTCTCTGTTATGAACCCTCTGGCATCACTTGATCTCTGAGTCCTGCTCTTTGGGTGATGATTAGTGGTTTGGGAGGGCAACTAGGGATGTTAAGCTCAGAACAAGGGATTGCAGGCTACCAAATGACATCTAGGAATTACTGCAGGAGGTGTCTATTTTCCAGGTCAGTTCGAGTATGTCTTTTTTTTTAAACACATAAAACACTATTTAACAAACAAAAACAGTATTAATGAAGTCTAGGTATAACATCAATGAAACCTGGGCATGCATTTTAGCCTTGGAGAGCAATGGAAATAGTAACAATGGCAACATTCTTACCCCTGAATAGAAATTAAGAAAGAGAAAAAGGAGTTAAATTCCTACACAACAGAGAAACTATGAAGATCAGCTGAAAGCAGCAGAAAAAAAACCCAAAACCAAAAACAAAACCAAAGATTTAGTGGTTCCTATTATGGGTTTGAGAAGGTACAATATATCTAAAGTGGCTATTTTATAAGGATAGCCTTGCATCAGAACAGTGGGGTACCAACATCAGATTTGAATAATTACATTTGTGATGATCTTCAGTTCGGATTATTTGAGATTATATTCAATTCAGATGTAACATATTTTGGTTTTAATTTCAGAAATGTGCTGAGAACTACAAGAGGAATAAATAACCATTTAGTAATACCCATGTGAAAGATGTTTATTTGAACCAATTGAAGAATAGGAGTTAAACATTAGGAAAAGAAGGGAGGGAAGGGAAGGGAAGGGAAGGGAAGGGAAGGGAAGGAANCGGATTGTGAAGTCACATATGTTCAAACACAACAGACAAAACACTTTATTTTGTAACAGCAGAGCAAATGGCAGCCAGGTAGGAATGCTCAAGTCACATGAGATTCAGGAGTGGACACAGCCCTCATGTAAGAAGAGTTACAAATCATAGGCTGCAGCCATGTCATGGATCTGCATGCTTTGTTCCAGGAGGTACTGAGGGACCCAGGGGCTCCTGGAGTTCAATCCTTACCTTTCAGGTGAATCCACTTGTGATAAAAAATGCATTTTTGAAGAATTTTCAAAAAAACTGACCAGGTCTTTAAAGGCAGTATCCAAATACAAATGTCTTGAGGTCACAGTCAAAAACATGCAAAAAAGCTAACTCCCATACAGATCTGGAAATTTGAGAATGACCACGAAGAAAAGCAAAAAGATTCCAGTTAACAAAATATGAGACATACATTCAAGTCAAGTCTTCAGATTTCTCAAGTAATGAAAAAAAAAAAAGTTGCATCAACTACTGTGTTCTGCTCTGGGGCCTCCAACATAGGAAGGACCTGGACCTATTGGAGCAGGTCCAGAGAAGGGCCACAAAGAAGGGCAACAAAGATGATCAGAGGGGTAGAACACCTCTCCTATGAGGACAGGCTGAGAGAGCTGGGGTTTTTCAACCTGAATAAGAAAATGTTCTTGGAAAACCTTATAGTGGCCTTTCAGTACTTTAGTAGGGCCTACAAGAAACCTGGAGAGGGACTTTTTATAAGGACATGTAGTAGTAGAACAAGAGGTAATGGTTTTAAACTGAAAGAGGGTAAATTTAGATTAGACATAAAGGAAAAATTCTTTACTGTCAGGGTAGTGAGACACTTGAACAGGCTGCCTAGACAAGTTGTGGATGTCCCATCCCTACAAGTGGTCAAGTGGTCAAGGTCAGGTTGGATGGAGCTTTGAGCAACTTTGTTTAATAGAAAGTGTCTCTCCCCTTGGCGGGGGTGTGGGACTAGATGTTCTTTCCAACCCTTCCAACCCAAGCCATTATGTAATTCTATGATTCTGTGATCTATTTAGTAATTCACACATCATGTCAAATTCTGCAAGGAACTTGAACATTTGAACTTGAACTTCAACACTGAAACTGTGTACAGATGCTGATGCTTTTTCTCTGTGGGTCATTTGTTGGGGTCAGGGCAGGGTTTGTTGCTTGCCTCTCTCTTAGACAATGGAAGTGACAGTGACCAGGCAAGAGAAGGAATGGTCTGGATGCATAAACAAGATTAGGTAAATTTTTATTTTTTGATGGTGGGCATACCTTGGAAGCAGCTGCAAGAATCATATTCTAGGTTTCATTTTCCAAAGCTATACAGCAGTTATTTTGGCACATAACACATCTGGCCTTGTTCTCGCAGCTTCACTCTTCAGCAGACTGTATGGTAGAGCTTTTGGATTCACAGGATCATTTCACAGGTTCAAACCACAGAAAGATTTCATTTGGAAGGGAATCTGGATGTCACCTAACCACCTTTCTTCTCTAAGCCATGCTAACTTCAGAACAAAAATCTAGTTACAGTTAAACCTTAATATTTTAGAAAAGGTGCTTTTTTCGGTCTTGGAGCTTTGCACCCCAAAGAGTGGTTCCCAGATTTTCTGTTCTAAGGCAATATTGTCTACCTGCATCATCATTGTACAAAATATATAAATTTCTATGTAAATGACATACTCTTTCAAATCACTGCTACAGTTCACTTATCATGGTTTTGCAGACTATCAATGATGTGGGAATGACAATTTGGCAATTTTTGTTTTAAAATTTATGGAAATGACCATAGTTCAATATATGGCTTTAACCTAAATAAACTTCTACTCTCAGCTGGCATAGTAATAATAATGTTATATAGACTCCTTTTAAGGTCATTATGGCAGATTCAAATTAGACCTAGATGCAGTTACAGAATCCATCTCAAATGAGATACTGATACACTAAGAGCTTCGGGATATATATTTCAAAGTTGGTAACTTCTAAGGCAGGATTCATTTTTATAGCTTTTGTTCCACAGCACTATAATTAAAAGCCTGGCGTGATTAAAACTCAATCTTGTTGGAAGACTTTGCTTCTCATCTGGTAATATCTTATGTATCTGATTCGCAGTTCTGTGTTTAAAGGTTGATTTTGCCACTCCTTTTATTCACTACTCTATGCAATTTTGTTTATCTTTCAGAAGCTTGCTCTGGCAGTATTTCATAGAGTGTTATACAATTTTGACACTCTGGGCTCCAGCGAGTCGAATGCTTCATTTCTCTCCTGGCTATATCTGTGTGTAGCTTAGAAGTATGTTGGCTAAAAAAGCTGTGGAATGCTTTGCAATCACATAGATATTGTCCCAAATCTAGATGAACTTTTAGAAAATCTGCTCTGTAAAGGTTCATAATATGAATAGTCTGTATCTTATTTTCATATAAAATATCAGGATAGCTGTCTGTAATGGGAAGACTTATACAGCAGAACAACAAACTGATGTGTGCAAACCCATAAACTGCTGCTCTGCTGGGCTCTGAGCAGCCAGCTGGTTTTATTAGTCTTGCCACTCACAGGAGAAGCCGCTGATTCTGCCAGTGTTTGGGTAATAGCTCTGCCCTGGGATCTGTCGGAGCTATTGCACATCCATCTGGCAAAAAGTTTAGTGATGCACGAGAGCTCCAGCCTCACGAACAAATACAAAGCACTGTGTGCTGATGCCAGAGACAGATACTGGCAGGGCTGCCTTGCCTGGCAGCGGGTCTGTGGACATGGTACAGTGCTGACATAACCCCCGGCTCACTGCACAGCCATCTAACACCCTGCATGTTCATTCATCATTTCTGGAGGTGAATGACTGCTCCTCCTGAAAACTGCTAAGACAGCAGTCTTAAATGTATATAAAAAGACTAAGCCCCTGAATGCAGAAGCAGCAGCTGCCAATTTATGTCATTTGGAGGAGTGTTCACCTAGCGTGTCTGAGTAAGTGTAGTGTGTATTAAAGTAGCCGCCTAGAAACACAGACAAATAAAATACAAAGCCAATTTAATAATTCCTGGGAAAGAAAAATCAGACTCACTTCTGAAAAGTTTCTAATGTTCATTAATTTATAGGGTTCAGGGAGCAGAATGTGTTGGTGGAAAGTTAAATATCTTAACAGCTAGCTGCAAAACAATGGGGGCTGATGGAAGGAAGATTGACAAAATCAATGCACTTTTAATAGATAAAATACCTAAACCCATTTCCTTATAAATGATAATGACATTTAAAGTCCGTTACCGCATTGTAGTAAAAGGAAACAATAACAGCTGTTCTAAAGATACCCAGTTCTGCAACATTAGAAGTTAGAAAACAGAAGGTACCCAGAGATTAATTGCTGGGGAGAAGCACAAAAAAAGTACAGATTGGAACATGATTATATATCTCTGAGGGGGACTCTGAGCAGTGTCATTGTGACTGTAAGATTTCTGATCTTTCTTAAAAGCTTCAAAAGCATCCATACAGGGCCCAGCCTGAAGGATCTCATCTGTAACAGAAATCTACAAGTATGTGGTTCAAAGAAAAATAGTCATGAATTCAGTAAGCGGGTCACCATGTGACCTTTTTTTTTAATCTAGACTATGCTGCTTGACTGCTGCCAGAATATAAGAGTAGGTTTTATCAACAGGTAATTTCACTATTTGGGTTGTACGGTCATTTTTTTCAAAATCATTGGAGAACTGTAGAGATATAAATCAGGCGGCCTCGTGACAAATACAAAGCCACAACCCCATATCACTGTATGAAAGCACTTTATTAAGAAAACCCACCCTGAGGTAATGCAAGGAGTGAATTTGAATTAAAATATGTGGCCTACAACCACTGTGGTTTTGCTTGAGAAAGGGAAATGGAAAATATAGCTGACTAGTACTCTCCTTTCTGCATGGTCATATTTGGTTCTAAAAATTTCTCAGGAATGTAGAAAGTATCAGGAAAGGTGTCCTGAGTGAAGCTAAATGATTTAAACTCTCTTCTACTTTTTTAACTTTATTTAAAAATTTAATTAAAAAAAATCAGTCAAAGCGTGTATTTCCGAATTGTACAATTATGTCTTGTTAAAGGAGAGGTTATGTTGAAATTGTCTCTGCTTTCTTTTGGTGCTCAAAGTCATATACAGTAATGAGATTGACAGAACCAGAGGCAGTCATTTGGTGACTGACAGTCACTGTCTCCTCAACGTAGATACTTTCTGCTTTACTGCTACTTTTCTACAAAGCAAGAAAAGTGCATGCTGACAGGCAGAATTTTTGACAAATGTAAGCTTTCCTCCTTTATATTCTTTTCAGAGGACGGTGCACTTGGCTGCTCCTGGAAAATTCATGAATCAGGGATTCCAAGGTCTTTGTCACGGTTCCCATTGTAACAAAATCTAGATGGACAGTTGATAATAATTTATGCAGAAGATTAACTACTTTTTCCATTTTAGAATTTAGTTTCAAGACAGCTGTGAGAATTACAAATTTACGCACTCTTTGTTACTGCTTAATTTTTGGGGTAGGTAAATAGCAGTCTGAAGGCTACTTGCAATCTGCCCAGTGTAAATATTTCTTACTTGTGGACATTGTCTTCCAACTGCTCTAAGCAGCGTCTGCCAGCCTGAGAGGTGTACACCATTGCATGCATCCAAGCTAGCTGTCCCAGATGGTCATTCCACAACAATTTACATGAATGAATAAACTTTGTGACTTGGTGGGTGTTATCCAGGCTTTACAAGAACAGAAGTTCCTGGAAGGCTCTTCTTTCTTCCAGGGAAAGAGTGAGTAAGCACAATGGGAAAGGAAAACTGCCAGAAATAAGGAAAGCATGTTGAAAAATTTAAGTGTCTCCTTTTCTTCCTTTACACAAGGAATATCATTATATTTGGCTATATGCATATCCAGACTTAAAAATAGCTGGATTCCTTCCTGACTAAGAGGGAGAAGAGTATAAACCATATGTATTGGCTGTCCAACAGACTTACAGCTACATGTGAATATACATGTGTGGTCCTGGCTGTGACTGATGTCATCGTGTGTCTGTACAAGTGCCTGCCAGGTACGCTGGAAACAAATCCATTCCCTGATGTACTAATCACACCGTCTTTCCTGAGCAGAGTTCTAGCCAGCTTTGAGGAATTTGGAAGGGGTTTTTAAGGGAAATCTGTTGATGACTTCAGTGAATCAGTGATGTGCATGCTGCAAAGCTATTTATTTATGAATAATGTACATAATGTACTTTTCACCCCTATAACAGGAACACCTTTTGACAACCCTTAGTTTTCTTCTGAAACTTCTTTTCAGCTACTTCACTGCCCAAAAGCTTCCTCTGTTGGTTTCCTCTCAGGAACACGACACAGGTATTTTCTAGCTGGCATTTTGGATTATTCCACCTACATGGTCTCTGGATGCTTCCACATGTCAACAACCTTTATTACGGTTTGGCCAGTCTCCTCTGTGCTTCATGGACATGATTGGCCATGATTAGCATATGGACTTTTGTTTATCATCTACTTTACTTCCAAATGTAAGCTTAATAACTTTCCCCTTCCCTGTCTCCTCCACACCCCCCAAAAAAAGGAAAAAAAACCCAAACTACTGTTCCCTTCAGTTTCAAGATTTCATCTAATTCATACCATAACAAGAAAGAACAGGAAGTAATAAGGATTGAAGGAATTCCTTAAGCATGAATTTTCTTTCCATAAGGATGAAGGGGACAGTCTTCATGAGGATGTCACTAACTTGTCTAAGCTGTACCAACATTGGCATAGTGATTTTGGAAAACTATATCAAACTGCTAAACAGAAACACATTTGGGTTTTTTAGACAAGATGAAAAAGAAAGTAAGATAGCAGTGACTGAGAGAAGATAATTAAATACAGAAGAGGATTTTGCAGATCCAGAGAACTCAAAAGAAGGCCTGTCTACCTGCAGGAGGAAAGCTTCAGTTTTGGTTCAATCAGTTGTTTTTGCCTATTTTTAGGGCATGATATGACACTGTTGCTAATAGAACTGCTGCCAAAATGCCAGTTTTCCTACCACCTGTTTTGGATTAAATGGTTTGGGGTTCTTTTAGTAGAAAGAAGAAGACAGAACCAATGGAAGTTTGCGCACCATTTGAGCTACAAGCCTACAGTTGGGTACTTCTGCTCTGGATTTGTTTTCAGACTAAAAGTTTCTCACATAATAAATTTGTTAATTTATTTCAGAAGATGATTATTTTGCCAGAATTCATCTGCCATCTAATGAATTTGCCATCCTAGAGAAAATAATAATGTAGAATGATTCATTACAAATGGTATTCACTTCTAGCTTTGGCTAAAAGCGGATATTTTAAGGAAGATTTATCCTTCCACACACCCAAAGAATATATGTAGCTATTTTCCATATATATAACTTTCCCAAACATCTTCCTTTTTTTTTCCTTCAGAGTTCTTCCTGCATATATTTTTAATAAATTCTGCCTTGATAATCTTGTGTTCTGCATTTGCTGTCCCCATCTTCTCATGAAGTTTCTACTACATATGAATATTTTGAACCGCACACAGTAAAGCAGGCCAATCAATTGCAGAGCAATAAAAAATCCCTGGAAATTAACCAAAACGTTCCTCTGCAACTGAAGAGCCTCAGACAAGCTGAGAGTAAAAAGATTTAAGTTGGTCCCTCGCCAAACGTACCTCTGTGAGAAATCAGATCAGGCAAAAAATGAGCACAAATGTATAAACCCCTGAAATTCTAGGAAAAAAAAAAAAAACCAAACAAAAAAAAACCAAGGAAAAGAATCCTCCCAATATCCAGAATCCCGCCCTGATAGTATTTCCCTCTCATCTCTGCCCTTTTATTCTGCTGGGTTATTTGCAATCCCTAGTAAAGGAACTCAGTCAAGATTGACAATGATTTTCCTGTGCTCACTCTGCTAATACTTGCTGCAGTATGGAAGATGTATTTTGTCGCACTTAGCTCAAATCAGGAAATATAAATTGTTTTGTTTTGTTTTTTGTTTTGTTTTGTTTTTCTTAGAACATATTAACTGAGGAAAAGGTTGGCAGGGCATTTACTCATTCTGTCTGTGTTAAAATGAAGGCTTTGCGCTGATGTGGTCAGCCTTAGCAAACTGCTTTGATGCTTATTAGGTCTCTGGCTTACAGTAAAAAAATAAATACAATTTAGAAACTATAAAGAAGTGAAAAAAGAATATCTACTGAGACAAGGCAAAAAAGAAGAGGAAGGCCACACGTGATAACAAGCAACTTAAGCTTTCCTTGGCTGGAGCTTTTCCTTGGATGGCCGGTGTAGCTGTGATACTTAGTATTGTAAAATTAACATTTAGGGATGGAAGAAGACCATATGGCTCATCTAGATTCATTCATCTGTCTAGCTTTGATACCTTGCAATATTTTTATCCTCTAAGTGTTTACATATCTATTTTTTTCCCCCCAGTATGTTCCTGAATAAAGCATGTACTGCTACTTTTGGTACTAAGAGATTACCCAGTGCAGAAAAGTGAACTCCCTTGGCATATGCTTATTTCATTTGCCTAAGTTTGTGCATTCTATAAATTATTCAGAGAATTGATATTAGTGGATCAACAACAGCTCTGGTTCATCAGGTCGTATCAACAATCTTGGACCATTAGGTTGGTAAGGTGCCAAGGTATAACATAGAGGGTGAATCTACAATGCAGATTTTCAGAATAGCCCTCTATGTAGAGTCAAACACTATTTGCGAGATATTCCTATAAAATATAATTGTCAGTGCAGCTTCATCTCTGGAGTCAGGGATGAAATCTGGGACCTTTGAGAATGCAATGTTTAAATGCGCAGTTTTCCTGTTATCCCTATCTTACTGCTCTGAAGATGATTGCAATCAGGAGCTCCACGTCAGCAGCCATTTTGTCTATTATCTGTTCACTTCCCCCATGCTTTCAAAGTGCTCCAGGAGGATTTTTTCTGAAGATTTTCCAATCACCTTTTTCTTCCTTTTACTGGTCTGTGTAGAAAATATCTATAATGGGGTACAATTGAGAGATTCTGATTGTCCCTTCATTCAGTTGCCTAGGAAACAGACTTGTGGATATCCAGCTTTTTCCTTCATTACTGAAGATGCCATTTGCTGTTGATTTCCTCCTATGTCTCCTTTGCTGTGTGCACTGCTGAAAAGAAAAGGACAGAATAAAGCTAGTTCTATTGTTTGGTTTGCTGTTTTCAGGTGTTATTTGTTTGGAGAACATTCAGGTTATAAAGTCTGAATACATTGTTCGTGACTGATAGCCATGTCACAAGCAATATAGATAACTGAAGATACCACATAATTAATTCCTTTCCTTTTTTTTCCTTTTCNAGTTATTCCTATGAAACATCACAATGGTACTAATTAATCTGAAATTCAAATTGAAAAACAGAGGTACAATCAAGAGCAGATTTGTTTCCTTCCACTCACTTTAATGTCTGCTTATGTACACTGAAGGGGAGGACAGTATTAATTTTCAGGCTGGGTCATAACATACCCTTTTGAGAATGGGTCTTAATCAGTCTGAGGACTTTAACCCTGAAAAGCTCAAATTCGGTATTGTCCTTTGAAAAAGTGTAAATGGTGACTTACTGTACTATTTAAGCGCAGTGTAAATTTATTCTCAGTAAAGGAAAAGATACCAATCATTAAGATCTCCAGGTATTCATTTAGAGGTCCTTTATTTTTCTCCTCTCTGCTTACTTCTCTTTATTCTTTTCCTTTGTTCTCACTCTTTATTTTGTGTCTTTCTATTGCTTTTTTTCCTCTCATCCATCACTTTTATCTTTTTCGTCTTCTTCCCTTTATCTTTATGTGTCCCTCTTATTATTTACTTTCTTTCTCCTGTAACTGCTTTTCTTTTACAGAGTCTTCTTAGCCCACCCTCTTCTTTTCTTCACCTCCCATGAAGCATCCCTTTTTTGAGAAATACAACGTATTTGGGTTCAAAGTCATCTCCTGCCCGTCCTGGTTTGAAAATTATATATCAGTAATATAGAGTATTGAAGGGCTGGGTAGCAGTAGGGAAGATTTCTTATAGGCTGGAAAGGAACAGAAAAGCATTAGGTATTTCCTTACTGTACCAGTTTCTTATGTGCATCCCTCATTTTGTACTCTCGAGGTTTGGGGAGCTTGTCCAAGGACCACCAAGCCTTCACTGCTCCCAGCAGCCTCCCTCAGTCACAGATCTCCTTCCCTGCCTAATTCTTCCTTTTATCTCTCTCTGCTACCCTTCCTCCCCCTCACAGCCTTCTCAGTGTGGTTTTCTCTGACTCTTTCTGCCTGGCTTCCATTTTCCTCAGATTGTTCCTTCCTCTGATTACATCTCTGTCCTTCTGACCCCAGGGTGACTATGGAGTCACCCTGGCCCTGCTTTTTTTTTCTATGGTGCTTTTCTCAGTGTTGTTTTTCCCTCTTTCTTTTCCTCACAGTGTCCTTTTCCCCTATTCTTTATCTCTAAACAATTTGGTCTGCTTTGTTTTAGCATAATCAGCTACCCCAAGCTGCAGCAGAGCAGGTATAGTTGGACTGGAGTTGAAGATTAAAAAAAACATGAACAGCAAGATCAAACCCCACCATTTACATTAACAGGACTAGCACACAGTTCAGATAGACAAAAAAAGCAAGAACAGTGTTTCTTCCCCATGAGTCAGTGCTGGCAGAGGAAGAACAACAGTGACAATGATCTTCAGTGTCTTCCTCTTTCCTCTCTGGCCCTGGGTCCTCACTTCCTGCTATAGTTCCCTCTTCCGCAAGGCAAAAATACCTCAGGTATCACTGCATCCTTACTGCTGCCTGAGGGAGCTCAGACAACAGGCTTGAAAGAGGGAGAATGAAATGGTGATCAGAAACTATGGCCAATTTCTTTCTCAGTACACTAAAGGGACAATATATCCATGGGGTGTATTTTGTGTTCTTACACTTATTCTGCAGGCAGTGCTTTGCTCTGCAGACATCGAGGTGGTTGAGGGATGTTAGAGGGGGATACACATTAATTTACTGATGCTAATTATCAGCTGGAGCTGACAGGGTGCTTTTTGATTAAGTGTTTTCCTGTTTTCATCAGAGAATGCTAATGGATGGGAGCAAACCCAGAGGTTTTCGTAGGAATTTCTGACACATTTTTATTAGGAAAGCTTTTTCAATCAAGGCTACGATTTCTGTCCAAAACCCTCAAAAAGTACATCCTGCCTCTGTATAATCATTATTTTGGTTAGCACTTTCAGAGGGAATTGCCTCAAGTCCTTCCTTTTTCTAAGGGAGACATTGATTTGAATCTGAATCTTTAACAACCCAGGTGGATGCCTCTGTTGTGAAAGTACTGACTCGTCTTCAGTGAGATAACAGTTCTCATTTTCATAGTAGGCCTTGATTTTACATTAGTGAGGAATTATGATTTATATTTTTATCTTGATAAGTCTCAGCGGATGGGGAAATTCTTCATTATTTCAAAAATATGCCATGAAAGACATATTTCAGAAACCTGATGCATGTCTCTCCTCTTTTCCTTCTCCACCCAAAACACTTTGTGTCATTTTTCTGGCTCTGAATCCGTCAGGCTTCTCGAGGCCTCCATAGATCTCCTGAGGGGGACAAAGAAAAGAAGGAGACACAAAACAAATACAGTGAGAGGCAGTCTATATAACCAGTTTTCTAAGAAAGGCTCAGCTGAAATATGCAAGGGTCAAGTCAAAAAGAAGTATTTTTAGTAATAAAATTGAATCTCTTGTTACATTTGTGCTATAATGATAATAATTAGAGATGCTCCCTGCCTTCTTCAGTGGTGTTTTTTTGTCTTGAGTTGGGATGAATCAAAAAGCCAACTCGAAAGTGAGGTGTCTGACTTGTAGATTGTGGTATGGCTGGAGTGGTCATGGACAGATTATACAAAATAAACCAATTCCTTCCTGAATAACCCAGTGGGACCGACATCTTAAGAGAAGACTGTTTTCTTCAACCAAACCAAAGTGCAGTCACCCACAGCCAAGGTATTATTATATGAATAGTACTCAACTTGAAAGGGAATCTAACAGCATGTAAAAATGCTAACAATAACCAAATCTTCTGGATTAGGACCCATGAGAGTCATGCCCAAAACATTCGTGAGGGAGAAAAAAAGGAAGAATCAGACATAATAGCAAGCCAATAGCTATGAAGGCTTGTAGTGATGCAGATCCTGCCAGCTTCTGCTCTGCCTCACCGCTCCCCTGTCTCTTCCTCCATTTTCCCTCCATTAGGGAGATTTCTGGAGGGTGATAAGCAGGATAGGGAGCTACAGCCTGACCTGCACACACACACAAGCATCAGTGTACGTGGTTCACAGCCTAGCAATACCTGTGTTCACAAGTAAGCCTGCGCTAACTTCCAGTACCAGCAACTGGAATAAACTGGAAAGAAAGTTTCCTTCCATTTCCTAAGTGGCTCATCACACGCATCAGTTCAAGGCTGGTCACAGTCAAGCACTGCATTATTTCACTGAATTAGGCTGTGGGTTTATTATTAATGAAATAGAACTAAAATGAGAACAGGATGGAAAACGGCTTGCAGTAGGGAGATTTATGACTTGCATGTCTTGCATGCACCCTGTCTGCAGTCATGACCTAATTTCTCAACAAACATAAAAAAAGGTACGACAAAAAAATTCTAGTAAAGGAGATAAAGTGAAAGACTAATACAAAACACACAAGGTAACATTGCTGTTCTCTTTGATGAGTGCATTAGGGACTAATTTCTCTTCTTTGAAAACTCTGGGGATCTGTGTCTCCTTTATTTAATGAGCCTGCTAGATTAAAATTTTGATTTTGTTGGTCTTGCACTTCATAGGTTTTATGTTAAACCTTTATCCTTCCTTGATAGAATTCAGTAAATCAGGTATTTTATAAAAGATTTGTACAGTTTATCTGTCTTTCTGTGAAGAGTGAGAATGTTTCAGGTTTCTTCAAAAATGCCATACGTTGCCCTATAAAGCCTTGAATAAGGAAAGCCTCCATTCAAGAAAACATTTCACCATATGCTTAACTTTAACTTTAGGCATATGCTTAAAATCTAGCATGTGCCGAATTTATTTCCTGAAAAAGAATAAATTTAAGCACTAACTTATGCTCTTCCCTGTATCAGAGACCTATATGTTATACATCAGATTCTGCTGCTCTAACCTACAGAGTTATTCAACTACTATTATTCTGGTCAGTATTTTCAAAGCAATATCAATGATTAGGATGGTATTGGACACAAATAGGAATAGGAGACCCAAATCTACCCACAGTGGTGAAGTTCCCACTGACTGGAAAAGAGGAAACATAATCCAAATTTTTAAAAGAAGAAAAAGGAAGACCCAGAGAACTACAGTCTTATCTCTGTGCCCAGAAAGATCATGGAGCACATCCTCCTGAAAACTCTGCTGAGGTACATGGAAAATAAAGAAGTGTTTGGTGACAGTGTGGTTTCACTAAAGGCAAATCGTGTCTGACAAATTTGGTGACCATCTATAAGGTTACAGCATTGATGGATACGGGATGAGCAACTGACTTCATCTCCCTGGGCTTGTCCAAGGCATTTAAAATTGTCCCACATGAGATCTTTGTCTCTAAATTGGACAGACATGGATTTGATGGGTGGACCGCTCACTGGATAAGAAATTAGCTGGATGGCCACAGTCAAAGAGTAGTAGTCAATGATTCTTATGAGACCCCACTTGGGGTACTGAATCCAGCTCTGGGGCACCCAACAGAGGAAGGACGTGGACCTGTTGGAATGACTCCAGAGGAGGGTCACAAAGATGATCAAAGGGCTGGAGCACCTCCCTTATGAGGACAGGCTGAAAGAGTTGAGATTGTTCAGCCTGGAGAAGAGAAGGCTCCATGGAGACCTTATCACAGCCATTCAGTATCTAAAGGGGGCCTACATGAAAGATGAAGAGTTACTCATTATCAGGGAGTGTAGTGATAGGGTGAGGGGTGATGGCTTTAAACTGAAAGAGAGTAGATTTAGGTTAGAAATGAGGAAGAAATTCTTTACTAGGAGGGAGGTGAGTTACTGGTACAGGTTGCCCAGAGAAGCTGTAGAAGTTCTATCCCTAGAAGTGTTCAGTACCAGGTTGGATGGGGCTTTGAGCAACCTGTTCTAGTGGAAGGTGTCCCTGCTCATTGCAGGGGGGTTGGGACTAGGTGATCTTTGCAACCATTCCAATCTAAACCATTCTGTGATTACGTGATTCTGTGACATCTTCTGAACATTATCGAAATACTTACTTCTCAGCAGAGATTAGGTATCATTAGCTACAATGGTTCTGTACAGCTCCAGCATCTTCTCGAGTAACATTGTTATCCACTTACACAGTAAAACTCAAATGTTTGTCTTAGTTTGCCTTTGTGTGTTGTGATCAATATGTAAGTATTTTAGTCATTGATGGCCTAGTGTATGACCCTGGAAACGAGTTTAAATTAGTTTGGCAGTTTTGGAAAATGTGGATTGACTTGCTTTATTTCAGATAGAGCAGAGTTTGGAATGGTGAGAACTTTTCCACAAATGTAGAAGTATGTCCTTATTTTCTTACATGTTCTTTCTTTTTGGAAAGTGAAAAAACTTACAACGGTTAAAGAAAAAAACCCTTCTTTTTCCCAGTCCATTCTAATATCCATTAATAATGACATGGATTGTCATTATTAATGCTGAATGAAATCCTGTTTGAAATGATACATCACTTTTATCCTTGGGTAATTACCAGAGTTTAACAATTTCCTTTCATGTTTGCTAAACTTTAAAGAGCACAGTCTGAAAAGAGGGTATTTGCAGGGTAAGGGGGAGGGAAGCAGGCGGGCGCATAAATCCCTTTATTTATGAATGGGATTTGATCGTGAACTTCTTGCACACAACCCGAGTATAAGGATCTGAAACTACTGAGCAAAACTCTTTTTGGGAAAGTCAAACCCCCATTATTTCCTAGAGCTCTGACAGCCCTAGCACTGAATTTATGCTTCATTATAATTAGAGCTGCTTGCACTCTATTAACACAATTCTTTGTAATTTGTACATATTTGTCTTTAGACAATTATGGTTATTTCACACACTCCCCTTTTCCTTGTTTCCTAGCAGATTATTAAAACACACAGTTGAGCACTAATAATAATGTAGTATGTATTCCAGACATTGAAACACACATGCCAGAGCCACCGGGGGAAATAAATCATAATTTAGTATGTGATCTCAAGCAGTCTATGGGTCTGTCACTGCAGTCGTATCTACAGACACCATTGTGCTCTGGTTAGAGCCCTTTCAGCAGAGAAACTCCAGCTGACAAACTCAGAAATACAGCTGACACTCTACATATGCTAACTGTATATGTGAATGAGAAAATGAAGCTATTGTGCTCTGTGCAGAGGCAGTTACAGGATGCTGGTGGTAGCTGACCTGATGGACATGCTCACCAGCCCTAAACCTGCCTCCCTGTCAGTGAGTGAACACCAGCCCCTTGCACAAATTCAGAGCAGCTCTGCAGTGTTTTCTTAGTAGCCTTTTGGCTGCTGAAATTTGCTGGGAAGCCTTTCAGGCAACATAAATTAATTTGAATCTCATATACAAAATATTTATAAGCATAATGTTGTGTTTTCTCTGGGCACATTTCAGTGGAGGAATGTGGAGACTTTGTTCATTTTGTTTCTAAGAAAATGGTTTTACCTTCACAGAGGAGATGAACCAAGTTTTCACCAAATTCACTGGGGCTCTGGACTGGGACTGGTGACCTTCCTGCTCAGGAGCTCCCCACTGGGAATATCTGGATAAAGGGAAAAGGGAATTTGTGCTTGGAAACTCCTCTGAACTCTCCATGAACTAACCCTGAACCCCATCTTGAACTAACTTGGGATTATTTCAACTATCCATATCTGATTTGCCTCAATTTTTTGGTACATTTGGGTTTTCATATGAATCCAGCTTTAAAAGCAGAGGGGTCTATCCGTTTCCTCTTTATTTATTATCTAAGCTCTCTAATCTCCTTTGTCTCCTCGTAGCTTGCATACACTATACATGACATGACCTGCATAGGGCACTTGCTATTTTCAGTCCTGACTCAGTACTCCAGTCACTGGTTATTATAATCCGTCTTTATCTTCTATTAGACATAACAATATAACATTGGAGAAAGTCATTGAGGGGTCAGTGAGAGACCCTTAAATCAGCAGATCCTTTGAGAAACCATAGGTTTAAAGTAACATCATTTTGGTATGCCTGAAAATATTGCTAAAGTTTTTCCTTACCAGAAGGAAAAAACAGTATAACTTACATGAAAGTAAAATTATTAATTAAACATTCATATTAATTACTCAGATAACCTAATTCCCTTGAATCAGATAAATTAGGTGAATATTTAATTTTAGTCTGCAGTGCGTTTCTTCACGCTGCAGCTTGAGTCTGTGGTGGGGACACAGAACATCTCACACAAGTGACTTCTAAACCCCCCAAATGGCCCAGGAAGGTAACGCCACAACTGCTGCTCATTTGAAGGTGAAGACTGTGAATGAAGGGTAAAGAATAAGATTTCCAGCACAAGTTAACAAAATAAAATATTTCATTTTGTTTTATGAAAAGGTATAGAAATCACCATAAATCTAGGTTGTATCTTATAAATGATGTATTCAAAGATAATGTAAACCATGAATATAAAATAAAAATTTATTTGTTCACACTTCACTAAGTTATACACCTGTGTAAATTAAATGGTGGCCTCTTCATCATATCTCAGCATAATACAGAGATTTGTCAGAATCAAAATCTGTTAAAGATATATGCCCTAAGACTTCCTCTTCTTAGCAAAACTGCTAAAGCATTCTACTAGAAACAATCTCAATAAATACTGAAAGTAAATGCAGAATTGTCAGACAGATGGAGGAACTGTGCAGAGGAACAAGCAGCCAGCAATGGGTAAGAACCTATTCAGTAGGGTGTAGAGCTGATTCTAATTGAGTTCATTCTATTTGCTCTCTGGTTGTTTTTTGGTTTTTGTTTTTTGGTTTTTTGGTTTTGTTTTTTCTCTTATGCTTTTTCAAAACAATTTTGTGCTATCAAATGTGCAACTGGCAATTACATTCCCAGCTCCTACTAGAAATAGCCAGAATCATTATTGTTGTTGATATTATTCAAAAAACAGTAGGGTTCGGAGTCAGCCAGGGACTCCCACTGTGCAAGGGACCATAGAGATGCAGAATAAAAAGATAGTTGTGTCTTAAAGTGCAATCCTATTTCATTGTGTTGGGAGTGATTCTGTGTTCACACAATATCCCTCCCACCCTCTGATGCTGGTTGGGAAATCTAAAACTGTGCTGATTTTTCCATAACAAGGAAGGATAAGAGACTGGAAGCTTTGCTGCAACAATAAGAGCCTTTGGCCTTGCCTGGCTCTGTATGTGTCAGCACAGGCTCTTCTGGCTTCTGAATTGTTCCGAGGGTCATATTTTAGATTCTCCCAATTTAGTACTTGTTAAAAGTAGACATGCGTGAATAACTGGTGGGCAGAGAGCTACCCAGAGACAAAATTGTAAGGCAGTTGCCCCTCAATCTCTTGGTTGCACCCAGGCTGGAGGGGAATTCCTGCAGGCTCAGCTGCTTCTTCTGACGTGCTCTGAAAAAGATATTCTCTTTATCTAAAGATGGGCAAGTGTTTTCACTGGATTTTATATGAGAGGAAAGTATATATTCAGTGACAATAAGCCTTTCTACAAACTTATGTTTATTTTGTCAAATTTGAGAGAGAGAATAAGAAAGGGAAGGGAAGTAAGGAGGACTGAACATTTTTTTCAAACAAAGTGTTGACTGTTATTTTTGAAATTATTTTTCCACTACTTCTTTGTCTTTCATTTTTTAGAATTTAAGAAATCTTAATATTTCTAATTTATTTCTTTAAAATTAAATACAATTGTGAGAAACTAGATGTGAGCAAATATATTTCAGTACAGTGAAACCATAAATTTTCAAGAAAACTATTTAATTTGACTCAAAGTCACTAAGTCTTTAAATATTTTGATATTACCTCTAAACCAAAGAGTATATTGTTTATTCCTTTAAGTTTTTATGCTTACAATAAAAATTGGTTAATTAGACTGAGTCTTTACACACCAGGCATCTTTTTCAAGCTGATCTTTTAACTTTTTGAAATTACTATATTGTTCTTCAACAATAAAGTTTAACTTTTCTGAGAGAAAATCCAAAGGTAAAAATGCTTGTGGCTGATAGTAAAAAAGTCTGAAAACAAAATTCTTCAAACAACATTGGAGTTTCCTGGCTTTGGAAAGAAAAGATGAATTAACAAAAAGGTGACATTTTCTGTACAGCTTGGCTTTTATTTCCTTATAGAAACCTAACATCACGTCTTTGAAATAATATGGTTTTTATCAGCTAAGTATCCAGAGGGCTCAGCCTCCATAACAATGAATTATGAATATCTCATAATTCCTAATATTGCCTGAATCTCCATATTGAGCTCCTGTAAAGCAGCTGAGCTCTGCTCTTTCTACATCTATGCTCCTTTTATTTCATAACCTGGCAGTGTCGTACCCAGTAACGTCTGGCATAGCCCTACCTGTACTCCCAGCAGCATCTGTGGAGAACCAGAGTGCCTTACCCTCCTCAAAGCCTTTCTTGGGCATCCATAACTGTGTCTGGGAGCTATCAGAAAATGCCCTAGTGCTAAATAAAGGGACAGAGCTGGGACACAGCTGACAGAGCATGTCCTAACACTTACTTGGAGGAAGGGTGCAGCTGCATTCCCAGATTATACTCTGGAGCAAGGAATGGCTGCCACCCCCGGCACAGCGGAGACTTGAGACAGATAGTTTAACATCGCTTGGCTCTCTTATGCCTTATTAAAAATGTTAAAGAATCCAGCAAGCCTTTTTTTTTTTTTTTTTTTCCAGGAACCGAGCTTGACTGTGTCACACAGTGTTATTTCAGCTGATGCAGCTGACTGGTGTGCGAGGCAAAGAGCATGCTGTGGTCCTTGCCAGCCTGTGGGCACAGCAGGGAGTTTTGCATCGAGTAGCCCTGCCCCAGACAATATATAAAGACTTTGCTTTGCCTACTGCAGGGAAAGGGCTCGAAGATAGAGGAGGAGGCTTTGGCCTACAAGTTTCTTACTTCTTTTCTTTTACATGCTCCAGCAGAGGAAACCAAAGTGGCCCCTGAATACTATTGGCAGTGCCAAACCTCCAGCCATGCATGCTTTTCGTATTGCTGTTAAAAAGTAAATAATTACCATGTGAGAAAACCACAACAGCGTTTGATTTTCTTCCCCCTCCCTTGCCTTGCTCTTATCCCTCCTCCCTCTCTTTCTTCTCCTGCTCAACTCCCAGTCCCACAGGCACACGTGGTCTAATTTGTCTTGTGTGTCAAAAGTACTCGAAACTCAGCAAAGAAAGCTTTCCCTAGCAAACATAATGCTGCAAGGTCATGAAACTTCTTGTTATCGTGCTTTGCAGGTTGCTGTTTCGCAAGCGCCCCAAGCAGAGGCAATGAAGGAGCCCCACATGCCCCAAGCAGCTGGGCAGCACAAGCAGCCAAGCAGATGCTCTTCGCAGGCAGCAGTTGGTGCTGCTTCATGGATCAGCTTTCCAAAGTGGGCCTCACAGCACACAGAATCACAGGGGTTGGAAAGAACCTCTGGAAATCATCTCATCCAACCCCTCTGCCAAAGCAGGTTCACTTAGAGCAAATTGCACAGGATCATGCCCAGGCAGGTTTTGAGCATCTTCAGAAAAAGAGACTCCACAACTTCTCTGGGCAGCCTGCTCCAATGCTCTGTCACCCTCAAAGTAAAGATGTTTTTCCTCATGTTGAGACAGAATCTCCTGTGTTCCAATTTGCATCCAGTGCCCCTTCTCCTGTTACTGGGCACCACTGGTAAGAGACTGACCCCAATCACTTGCCATTCTCCCTCTAGACATTTATACGTATTGATAAGATCCCCTCTTAGTCTTCTCCAGGCTTTCCTCATAAGATAGAAGCTCCAGTTCCCTGATCATCACACACCAGTGGCCTTCAGACTGAAAAATGAGGAAAACTCTACACCACAGTGCAAGGTTTGTTGCTGTTTTTTTCCTGGTTTAGTTTTAGACTAGTGAGCTTGGGAGCCACTAGCAACTTAGCTGCACCAGCAGGAGAAAAAGATGACATAATTTAGCCTGCTTCTCAATGGCGATATTATTTAATATAGACATGACTTGAAAATGTTGTCTGACTATGCTAAATAAAAAAACCCCAGATGCTTGTCCATCCAGCAAAGCTTTCAGCACTCCAGCATACTGGGAACTTCAGCTCTGACCAAGGTAAAGAGCCACATATGCACTTTTGCCTTATAAGCTTCACAAACAATAAACATCTCTTTGACTAGTAACTAGGGTACTTCTTATTCTGCCTGGTGCAAGTATCTGCAGGGAAGTACAGAGCATTCAATCCCTTGAGGTCAGCATCTCTCAGCAGGTACTCAGCAAGCTACTGTAATCACCTATACTACTTATTATACTTGTTAATGGGATTTGACACCTTTGTCGTCTGGCTTCAGCTGCAGCCTGCACTTATACTCTGAAAACACTGATTAAATTACTCACCTAGTAATTTTCAGGATCAGGCCGACATTCTGAAAAACACACATTGCAATTTGATCTTGTTGTATTATAGAAACCTATTTGAAACCCTGGTTCAGCAAATCATTTAAGCCCTAGCTGAAGTACCATTGAGTGACTTCACAAAGAAATATTTTTTGCATATAATATTTGCTCTGTGGCATTATCATGTAGCTTTCTGAAAGGAAAGTGGATTAGCTTCAAATGTTGTTACAATTTATTATTTGTTGAGTGCTGACAGTACACTTCAATGGAACTTGAGGAAGTGCTTAAAGTTAAGCACATTTTCAAGTACATTGCTGATCTAGGGCCAAAAAGTTAATCTGAGACCTTCTTTGTTGGAAAGTGCAGACATAACACCAAGGAAGAGCATTCTTTAATTTTCCCTTAAGCAGGAAACACTGGTTAGCCATGTGGGACTATTTTACAAATGAGAGTTGACTGTCAACCATTTCTCATTTTGATATTCCAATGCCAAAGAAAAAGTGCATCAAGTGTTCATATAATATGTTGAATGCAAATTTAGAAAAGTGGCCAACTGGACACACATATCTTCCCAGAGACAGAGGAAAGAGTAGAATGGAAATACGCTATCTGGGTCTTGCAACCCTCATCCCAACCTGATGAGATGTCACGTCCCCTGGGAAGATTCTACATGCATTTAGAATTTTCATTCTGGGCAGAACCAATCATATTGCCAGCTCTCAGTAAATAACACATCAAAGAAGAACTGTAAAAAGTAATGGACTTTTCACAAAACTACTTGTTAGTAGTGTACACTTAGAGGTTAAATACCATTAACACTGGAGAACTCTGGGTAACCCTAAAGTGCTGTAGGTGGCACATGCCTTTGCTGTTGCTGTGTAAGATGGTTCTTAACACTCTATCTAGCTAGTATGACTGCTTAGGACCTGCCAGAAGCAGTCCCTAAATTAATTAGTCTGGGATTGTATACTTGTCTTTTCTATTACATGTGAATACAGAAGCCTAACACAATAGGACCTTGTCCCTAACTGTAGCCAAAAGGCTCAACAGAAACAACAACAACAATAATAATTATATTATATGTTGCCTAAACACAATTCTGAAACATCTGTGGCTTGTCACTATTAGAGTCCAGAAGCTATAGCCTAAGCGAGGCTTTTTTTGGAAGCAATACAAGGAAACTCACTATGGCTCCTGAAAACTCTCTTGGAATGTAATAATATAAATGAGAAGGAAATATTCTATGGGGAAAAAAGTGCTTAAGGCAACAGTAATTATATTGCCAAATATAGCATATAGAATCTGCAGAGTGAGAGTTTCATATAACAAGGGAAATGTAAAATCATACTTGGGGTGTAACTAAATTGTAATAGAATGGCTGGGGGGAGCATTATTTGAGGGAGTTAATATTTAATCCCTGACTAGCAGTAGAAGTATGAGACAGAGGCTGTTTTCAAAATTGTATTTTCTCTATTTGTGCAGTAATCGACCAGTATGTGTTTGTGTGTTGGAAAAATCATAAATAATAATCTGTTATAACCTCACAGAAAGTGCCTTGAATAATGCAGAGTCTACCTCCATCTTCCAATTTTTCTGATATATCCAAACTGGTAATATGGAATCAAAAGCTCCGGTTTTGGAGAACTTCTGTGGGTGAAAACAAACAAAGCTTTTGATTTATTTGAAGGTCATTCCTGTCTCCACTACAGTGGGCTGTAACAGGAAGGGATTTGGATAAGTCCTCTTCTCTCCTCTACCAGAGATCTCTCCCTGTTGGCCTCATGCAGGCTGAATGTTGAACCACTGCAGTAAACAGAAGCCTCCTCCACCCCATCAAAAAAATTTGCATCTTTTTCATCTCTCTGACTACTACTGCTGCCTCCCTCCTCCTTTTGCATTTTCTCATTAAAAATGCATTTATTCTAACTACAACTCTTTTCTTCTCATGCATTTCTCCTTCTCCAAGCAGTGTCTCTCCATGAATGTGGTTGAGACTTATTTCACACCTCAGCTGCAATCCTCGTAGCATCTATGGCACCCTACGAATAGTGTCTTTCCTATCCAAGGTCAAAATGGGGACAAGTAGCCTGAACATGTGTTTACATCAGCAAGCCAAGGCACTGAGCCAAAGCCCACTGAAGCCATGAGGGCTTCACCAATGCTTCCAAAGCTTTGGATCATAAAACATAAGTAAGTAGTTTTAAACACAAATAAACATAAGCAATGTTTACTGTTTCTCTACCCTTGGTAGGTTTTTTGTGTATTTCACAAAAATCTTATGGAAGAAAAAGAGGATTATGACTTTGCAAGCGAGGAAGGGGAAGTTTATCCATGCATCAGGAAAAGCTAATAACCATTTTGGCACAATTAGATGCCAACTGAAACACCAGGGTAGAGAGGAGTGAAGAATTTGTGACCGAGAGCTTTTAGTCATTGAAACTATTTTAAATTCCTGTTTCTTTCCTCAAAAATTTCATTTTGAGAACTGTTGTGAAACTTGCGTATCTCAGATGAAAATTTTCAAGTTGTGAAGGGCATATGGAGAAAGAAAACATTTGTTTTACAAAATGTAGGTCTTAACCTGGCAGAGGAGCAGATGTGCAAGAGCAAGCAAATATTCCTCTGCTGGTTTGATCATTAATTTTGATCCTTTAATTCCTGGACTGTTTTGACAGGTAGTATGAAATGGGGGTGGCTGGAAATCTCCCTCTGCTGAGGAGCCTGGACAAGCTGGCACTTTTCCCCACATCCATCAGTACTGCAGCGACGGCTCCTCGGTGCGGAGCCCGACATTGCAGCCACCTGCTGCGGCACCACTAGTTTTCTTTTAGCTGCATCAGCTGAATGGCAGAGGTTACCAAACCAAGGAGGGTGCCAAGAGAGAT
Source organism: Nycticryphes semicollaris (assembly GCA_013400055.1). Taxonomy (NCBI): domain Eukaryota; kingdom Metazoa; phylum Chordata; class Aves; order Charadriiformes; family Rostratulidae; genus Nycticryphes; species Nycticryphes semicollaris. The sequence continues at coordinate 238,488 of VXBJ01004534.1, forward strand.
GTTTTACACAGACGGTCAGTACTGTGAGAGTATGAATGGCAGGGGTAACTCAAACCCATTTCAGGTGATGCAACAAGCTAGTCCTTTTATGCCATTTTGCCTTCTTAGAGGTATCTTTTCCTTATTTTTTGCAGAAATAATTTAAAAGAAAACTTATTCCATATCTTTACAACGTAGAATGTAAATAAGACCATCTACAATCTGAAAACAACTTTAAATTAAGAACAGAAGTTCCTGATTAAAGACCTATTTAGAATTCAAAATCAGATTTTTAGTACTCGTTAAAGAAAACAACAAAAACAGAGAGACAAAGATCCTGTTTGCCAAGGAATACTTGTTGAGTGGAATTGACTTTAAAAGATATTACTGCAAATGCTGCTATTTTAGAGGAATGAAAACTAAACCAGGTCTGAAACAGAAACAATTATTACAGGTTGTTTGACTGGCTAAGAAATACTAATTCTTCTTAAGCTATGGAGCAGAAATGAATTGTGGGAATATATCTGTCAATCCATCAGTTTGCAGTCTGTGCTTTTATTGAAGATTTGGCAGAAAAAGTAAATTATGTTTCAGAGGGATTTGACTTTATGGTTTTCTTTAGGATTTTGTAATGTTTTGTGGTCTTTCAAACTCAGTGAAACCAGATACATTTTTAAGCAGTCGGTTCATTACTAATGAGGGCAAAGGCCCCGATAGCAGACCCTGATAGCCCCTGTGGCCCCTGCTGCCAGCACTTCTGTAGCCAGCTACAATAGATTCTCTCTGGGTCAAAATTCTCATCTGCCTCAGGTGGTGCTATGAAGATACGGTATGCAGACACAGTACGTATGTTAAACATCATCTTCTTTCATTTGCAGCACAGCTCTCTAACATTTTGCCTGTAGAAAGCAAAACTCAGGGTATTTTGTTATTTATGGCTGTGGGATCTTTTATGCACACTTTTAAGCTCAGGTCCAATGTAATCCATTCAGTTCAACTGGTTCTCAGCAGAAAGGGTTTTAAAATGCCTTATTGCCACTTCTCTGTGTTGTTCCAGGGTCAACATATTTTCTTAACAAAGCAGTACTCATTGAAAGTGGTAGACTGTACAGCATAAATCCTTAGGGTCGTATAATTCCACCTTGTATATGGTACTTGCGTATAGAATACCTTACAGAAACCAAGGAGAGAGAAATGTATCATTTTAATTCTCCAAAACCCTCAGCTGTTTTCCTTCACTTTCCAGTATTTTTTCTCCAAAATCTCCCCTAGAATAGTTTCTTGACTCATTTCTTCATCTTTCTCTGTCTGTGTTGCTCCTACATCAGCCTTTTTCTCTGTCTCTAACTTTTGAAAATGCTTAGATTTCACAACACCTTTACTGTGTCTTTCAGGCTTTGCCCATAAAAGTAAACAAGAGGGACCCAGGAGCACTGTGTCCAGACAAGGTACTGGGAGTGATGGCCAACCCCTGAACTAGCCCATGGCATCGCTTGGGTACTCAAGTCAAAACTGACAACTGAACAACAGGAATGATCTTGATAATTACCTAAATGCTTTGAGTTTACCGGAATAGACCTGGTGGCCAGAGTTGACAATCTTCACCAGAGCTGACTGCAGTATCTTAATCAGAATTTTGTCAGAGTTTTGCCATAGTTAAGCTCAGATATCAAGGAAGAAATATTTTGGTGGTGGTTTTTTTTTTTTTTTTTGCTTTCCTAGGATATGCAAAGCTTATCCTTTCTAGGATATTATTTTACACATGTAATTTAATCTGTAATGTTAGGGTCCAACCTAAAAGGTAGTTTCTTGGTACACATATGATCCAATTTCTTCTCGTCTCACAGTGACATGCAAACTATTCTGCAAAAGACCTCTCTTAGTTAATTTAGAAAATCACTACTATTTTTGTTCTGCATCCTAAAAATGTCTTTCAGAAACGTGATGGTCTAATTCATACTTTATTATCCAAATGTTTATGGGAAGTATTCTTTTCTAAACTAACTCATGCCAAATAATTTATGTTGCTTCTCATCTCGACAGAGACTTTCAAATTAGTCATCTTTTCATTATTCTCATCATCCAAATTAGCTTCACAGTTTTATTGAATCCAGTGATAGACTCTGGGGCCTATGAAGCTTTTACTGTTCTAAACATTTTTTCCTAAAACCTTTTACTGTTCTAAATAGCATGTTAAAACAGCGAAGCAAGTTGGCGAAGAAAATTAACATGCTTAACTTGGACAGTAATTAAGAGTTTATATTTCACTGATGATTAGAAGGGGCTGTTTGCCTTATACACTTATTCATTGCTGTCAGAAAAATGTTTGCTAACTAAATCATTCTTCATGAACTGAGATGTGTTTATTTGCCTATAAAAACTGATCTCCTAAAATTCTCAGTCCTGTGCATTTTATTTATGAGTTAGGAAGATGAAAAGAAGGGCTGAATCAGTGAATGAAAGCTGCGCTGGTAACTACTATTATGTCAAGTTTTTCATGCTAGTGATAATTGTCTAATTCCAGACTTCACAATCTCCCAGACTATAGCCGAACCAACTGTATTAACTTCTTTTAGAAACACGAATGAATGGCCGTAGCTTTAGCTGGGCATCTACTAAACAGTTTCCACTTCTGTGTATAGAAAGCTGATTCTGTGCAAACCTTGTGTTTTCTGCACACACACCTAAAAATGTACCATTTCTTTATACTTTAATTGATCTTACACTTTTATATTTCCTCAGCAGAAGCAAAGTCTTAACTGATTTACAGCTCAGAGGTAGCATGAGTTCTTAGTTCTGCCACGAAATTTCTAAGGGATCTAGGTGAAACAGTTTTGCAGTCCATTCACTTTACATATAAGGCAAGGGGACAGTAATGTTTGCTTTTTTCACCATTTTCTGTTTTCATAATTTACCATATTTTTGGAATAAGGTGTGCCTGTACGCCCAGTGCCTAGCACAAAAGGCCATTGGTCTTAGTTGGGGCTAACAGTAATAGTAGTTGTAGCAACATTTGTTTCTATGATTGTTGCTGGGCATGGGAATTGCATAATGACCATATAATCCATGAGGAGGAGGCATTTATGTCAATAAAACAGTCAATAGGACAAAGTAAAAACTAATTCATTTGACATTCTTATTTCATTCCACTTTACCAACATGCACAAATTAAATATTGTGCAGCCATTTTATAAATTTGATTAATTTTTTTAGAGTTTTAAAGTATGATATTTGCTGTAAATGTCTGAGTATATCACTTATGTACTGTAAAATCTGTGATATTTGAGTATTTAAAACAAAATTAAACAACAGTATCAAGACAAATTCTTTTTACTGTACTGAAATTAACTCTTTGCACACTGAACCAGTATTTTCAATGGTTGTTTTTTGTGCTGGATTTTTAAATGTGTTTTGGAATGGTAAGAAACCTGTTTTTCAATATCTTTACTGTTAAGTATGCAAATTTCAGACTGCTTTGGGAATGTATGATGCTATTTTGTGTACATTTGAAAACTGCCTTACATACATCAGATAAAATAGTCTGTTTTGCCTCTCCTCATTCTATCTTTCTATCTCCAGTCTTGTTTTAAAAGTGCCATTGGGCCCATTTTTCTCTAGGTTATGTTTTAACAAATATAATCAAGATGGTGTCTTGCAAACAATAGATAATGTGTCGTTGCAATTTTTTTTTGTCTAGTGGGTAAATAAAATTTTAGATCTGTAATTTGAAAGATTATAACACAGACAGAAGAAATATCTAGCTCACTTAAACAGAAAGTCAGAAGTGTATTGTATGAGCTATGACTTTGTTTCCATCTCCTTACCAACAGACCCTCTGGGTTTTCTTTTCTCTACTTTACTTTTTTTTTTTTTTTCTCTAGTAATAACCAGGCCAGAATTAGTTAACAAAATACCAGACAACTAAATATTATGCCCTTTTTTTTGCAGCTGGTTGGAATTTGGGACTACCAAATCCAAGACTGAATGTACAATATCTCATTTTGACACTTCACAGTCATTAATCAATGTCACATCGACAGCCACTCCGTGTTCCCCAACATGCTGAAGCACTCTTTTATTTTACAATAGCATCGTTTGGCACTTTACTCACACAGTTCAGAAACAAAAGCATTGACAAGCTGCTGCACTGTTGTAAAACATCAGAATGGTTCATATTTGTTGGAGGCACTCCAAAGGGTACAGGGAAGTAGATCTGAAGCTCTACCAGCTATACTGACAAAACCACCAGTATCTCACTTGGTAAATAGACAGAGGTTCAACTGCAACAAGCAAAAAATTAGCTGAATAACCATCTTATTCACTTAGTACATTTAAACACAAAATGGAAAAGTCTACAGTGCCTCATAATGTTATCTTACATTGTATCTCTGTAACTTCTAGTGCGTTTGCTGATGACACACCTGCTTATTTGCTAGAGCAAAGACACATTAATATAGTATACATTATTAGTAAAGTATGATACTTTTTCTCTCACAGCTTTTGTGGGAGATAGGTGCATTTCTATTCTGGAGGTGACCCAGAGATGCAGTAGAGCAAATTCCCCTCTTACAGGCCGCAATCAGTGCTCAGCCTCTGCTGCACCCAGCTGCAGCTCCATTAACCTGTGACAGAGAACTGTTGTCTTTCAAGGAACATTTCCCCTATTAAATGGGACTACTCTAGGTTTGTATATAGGGTCATGTAGGTAGAAGTGAAAAAGATTTCTGTCATTGCCATGCATGCATGGTGTCAGCCAGTAATGGTGGACAATGGACTGATGATACAAAGCTAGAATAGAGTTGAAGAAATTGATTTTTTTTCTCTTCTGCAGTGATATACATATTATATACTATTTCTGGCTTTTATTTTAGAGATGAAATAGCACTCTATGAATGGCATGATAGTAGACTACTATATGGAGTTCTGTACAATCTAAGTTAGCATTTTATTTCAATAATTTAATTCAGCAATTTGATTCTATAGCATCTTGAGAGAGAGTTGTTAATGTCCAAGTTAGGGAAAATTGTAAGATTCATATCATTCTCCGTTTCTCAGTTTCTTACAGGTCACAATCTTTCATTTTTGCAGTTATTCAGAACAAGTTTTCTCTTCAGTTATTAGAGAGAGCTGGAAAATAAGTCCATTGATTTAATATAATATGCCAAGGTCAACATCTTGAGGAAATGCCTTGTGCCTGTGCATGAACACCTGAAACTGATGTAGGTTATCATACAATTCATGAAACTTACTATCATTTTTTTGTAGACCAGTAGTCACAGCATCATCTTCTAATTCAATTTCAAAGGTAGCCTTTGCCACTTCCCTTTATCCCAATGAAAGACGATGTTAATCTTCCACTTTTACAACCCTGCACTCAGCATATGTGATCATTTCAGCTATGCAACTCTGCAGAAGCTCAGACATACATTTCTGTAGAAATTATTTCACTGAGATACTAGAGAGCAACAAATCCTGCTGTTCACAACTACCAGTTTCCTGCAACCGTCTGGGGGAAAAAAGTCAGCTGTCGCTGAGATGACACTGGTGAAAACTCTGCTTGAGAGACAAAAGGGGTTAAAAACCATCACACCTGCAATGGTGTTCACCAAGAGGTGAATGTTATCCTGGGAGATGAGGATGTAGCAGGGTAGTCACAACCCTAAACTTCTTGAGGTAGAGAAGGGGAAGTCCAGAAGATAGGTGGGACTGAGTCTCTGTGTGGCCACCACCACGTCACAAAATGCCAAAGTGTGTCTACTATCTTCTTCTCATCAGGTAATACCCACAGGGAATTTCCCAACAAAGCTGGGGGGAAGGGGATCGTGACTGGGGTATACCTAAAGATTGGTGAAGAAATCATCCACAGACAAAAAGAATGGAACCCACAGAGAGGAAATTAATGATGTATGATAAGAAAATAACATGTAGTGGAGCCAATGCCTCCATTTACCCATATGAACATGAGTCTGATGATTAGCTCACATTAAAGGGAATGAAGGATTTTGTTTTTCTTATATTATGTGTAAATGTCCTGTGGACCTGCTGCCACAAGGCATTTCCTTAAATGTCTCAGAGTTTAGGAGAAGAAAAAAAAAAGTTTAAAATCATACTAGATAACTATAAATATGACACAATTATGCACGTTTACATGATACACTTATAATTTCACAAAAGATGCAAGCCCAGGGAATAAATGTATATGATTAAAAAATACATTTGGTCCAAGTAAGATTTTTTTTCCCTATTTGTTGATTTTACTTGTTGGTGTGCCTCTTACTGAAGAACCTGGTGTTGGTCACCTTTAAGAAAGAATAGTAAACCAGATAGATCACCACTCTGATCTACTGTGACAATTTCTGTGTTCCTTGTTTGAGTCAAAAATACACTTGTATTTGTTGTCACTGCAGGGTTAAAACACAGCACATTCTTCTTACACAGAAATGCATATGATATAATTTCCAATGCCATATGTGTTTAAGTAGATTTCACACTTGAAGTGCAACAGAATCACGTTCAGGGATGAACAGGGATTTTTTTTTTTTTTGAAGGATTTAATTTCCAGAGAGGTCTGTTTTTAAGACCCTAATCCAGAATAGCCTGGAAAGTAGTTTTGCATGGCTAATGTACTGCATGTGAATACATCTGCTAAGTCTGAATGCCTATATAAATCCTACAAAGTAAGACTCTGAAATTGCCTAGGTGACAGAATAAATCCATCCTGTACAAAAAAAGTTAAAATTTAACCTCCAGCTGCTTAACCTTAGTTACTGCATCTTGGTTACTGTGTGCATTCCTGGGTTTATAACTTTTTTTTCTAGATAGGAAGACATCTTGAGTTTATTTTTATTGGCCATCAATTTTCTCATAGGATCAAAATATCGCAAGTTGATTAGGTATTAATGAGAGTTCATTAATATTAAGTTTCTGGCTGCAGATCCCTGAACATCTGTGATCTTGTAACTTGGTGAATTTTGAGCACCGATAAAATCTTTTTTTCCAATGAAGCTTATTAATAAATGATTGAGGAATGTAATTTATCACTGGCTGTATTATTGTTTCTTAGAGCTAAGGTTGCATTATAAATTGACTCTTCAGAAAAAGGTAAACTGATTCACTTACTTCAGGTCTTGCCTTGCATTCTAACATATGGTTCTGCTTAAACGTGTCCATGTTTGCAACCTACAGTTGACATTTTTGGCACCCAGAGTAGTGTCTTGTAATTATGCTAAGTCTAGAAAGGAGGATTAGCTTTTATAGCAGAATTCATAAAATAAAAAAAAAAAAAAGTTTTAGTCAAATTTATTGGCTGCAATGAACCTTCCAGAATGCAGACGTCTGGTCTGGTGGAACTCAATAGATTTCTGTTCCCTGCATGTGCGTGCGCGCGCACACACACACACACGCACATGCACAAACCGCTACTTTATGAAACCATTTGTGTGCAATAAAATGTCGAATATTTTCACACTTAAAATCAGCTTTCCCACCTGCAGTGATTATTATCAAACAACCTTCATTTGATATGCTTTGAAAGCCTTTTTCTCCCGCTTTCCTCCCCCACCCCTTTCTTTCTCTCTTAAAATACACTATATTGGTTGTATTGGTTGCTTGGCAAAGCCAGTTTTTTGAACGCTGTCCAGGTTTTTCCATAATTCTCACCTCTATGCAGCTTTGTGGAGCAATTTGCAAGTCCTTCGTTACAGATTTGAAACCACAAGAGTTGAAAGAGGGTAAGCTGAACTCTCCTGCAGCATGTTGCGTGTAGAAACCATCACTTATCAGTCGTGAAAAGCACATTCCTGATAGCTGAGTGTTGGTATGAAACTCTGACTTTTATCTCTACACCAAAAGGGAAAGGTTTCATTTGGGTTAGCAAACACCAGACACCTATTTCCTTTGCAACAGCCTGCCTCAAAGTGCACTTTAATTCCTCACAATTCCAGTGGAAGATCAAGCTCTCACACACACGTCTATCAAACAAATCTCCTCGTCCTCAAGCATTCTCACCCTTTTTTGAACTCTCTTAGGAAAAAAATAGCCAATAGCAACCTAGCTGCAGTGCCTTGTACGTTTTGAATACAAATGTTTGCTTCCTCTAGTGGAGGAGGGACAAGTTGTGTTCTCTGGAATTATTGATTTTTTTTTTTCTTCTTTCATTAGTTTACACTTCCAAATGTCCCTATTAGACACCGTAGGGCAAAATCAGGATGATTACTTTGAGTTATCATAGTCAAGCATGAACTACCGTGTCTCCCTTTAGGAAATAATTAATCCACTATTTATAGGCAGAGTTCAGAGGAAAAGTCTAATTCTTTCAAGGATTTAAAACCTCCTTTCACAGCTTCCCTGCATTAGGGTAGACTTTTAGAGGAGGATGAATTCCAGTTGTTACAAGCAGCTATCACTTAAGCTCATTACCTGCAGCACCTGAGCCGCAGGGATCGCTTTGGGATCCCCCTTAGCCTGTAAAGTGAACCTGGCACCTCCCAGCTGCCCTCTGCATGTGAGTGTCTGCCTCTTTCTTTTGATCATCTGCACAGGAAGCAAGGGCAACCAGGCTCCTAATTTAGGTACCTCACTTATGTGTCTATAACGAGGTGGGATTTTCCCAGGCTGTGGTTTCTAGCTGGAAATTAATGTAAAAAGTTGAAAAAGTAGAAGAAAAACACATCAAGAAGAGGAACACAAGCAACAGGAACCACTCTGGTGCCTCACTACTGACAAGAGGATGCTTCTGTTTTCCTCTGCTTTTTAATTATGCAATATCTGGCACTCATCCTGGGCAGTGTTATAAACCGAGATGGGATTGTTTAGATTACACCTAGTCATCTAAAAGGTGGTGTTGAGTCCAATTTAAGGGCTTAGGCTCTTTCAGTAACCAAAGAAGAGAAACAGACACTTCCCCAAGGTGATTTTTCACATTTGAAGGTAGGTGTTTCAGACAGGGCAGGCAAATAAACTCCTCAGAGATAACTCTGTCATCACTGGATAAGAGAGTTATCTCATGCAACTACTTCAGGCTACTCAGCTAAATTTTAGATTGCTAAAGTTAAGCAAGGTAATTCTTTTCCAAGTCTGTGGATCCTGTATCTCTAGAGGTACAGGGAACTAAATGTAGGTCTTCTCAGTTCTAAACTCTATCCTGTCACTATGACTATTTTTAACATTACTTTTGCATTACAAGCTAGAAGTGTTGCCAGTACCTTTAAAATTCTTAACTGTATACTATGTGTGTTGGTTTTTGGGGTTTTTTTTCTGCCCCTGTAAAACTGCTAAACATATGCTTAACCATCGGCATGAAACAATCAAAACCAAACAAACAAAGTGTTTGAAAGTTCAAACACACAATTAATCATACTTCTTTACATTTTTTTGTATACAGGCCTGAATAATAGCACCATAATATAGAATGAAATAACAATGTAAAAATTACTTAACGTGCCCACAACTAGGTAGTTTAATGCTCCCATTCAAAATAAAGAAACTTGTAAGTGAGAGGTTCTCTCCTCTTCCTGTTCTGCTCTGATTATATGCTGGCTGAACTGTATTTTTTCAGGCTACTAGTTCTACTAGGCATATATAACTTGTGTCTCTCAGTCCTTCCTCTCTCCTCGGTCTCCTGCTTTTCCACCACACTGTAGTATCTTAATTTTCAAGGCTCTGTGCTACCTATCACCCCCTCATCTTTCATCACTGCTGTTGAGCCAGCTTCCCTGGAACTCTGTCATGGACCTGCCAATATCCCTTGCTCACTTGTGAAGCTCTCAAACACCCATCTTGAAGTCCTTCCCCACACTGTTTCTTAGACACAGAAGAATCACTCCATAGATGTCTGGGTAGGAATGAATTTGTCCTTTGAGTCAGCGTTTTCTATTCTGAACTTTTATTAAAAAAAAAAAAAAAAAAAAAAAAAAAAAAAAAAAAAAAAAGACGAATATTNAGCAAAAATAAAGGTAATAAAAGAAGCATTAGTTTGTGTCTTCTGTTTCTCCACATATTCCATCAAGAACAGAAAAGATATTAGAGCAGGCAACTTCATCAAAGCTTTGTTGGCTCTGTTTCTCCTAGGCTAAGGTCCCGGCAAACTTTGATGGTGTAGCATATTCCTATTCAAATAAAATAATGCTTTTATTTTTCTTTTGAGAAGTTGGGACATGCAAGGGTGGGAAGGGGAATGGGGAGGTCAGAATTTGGGGCTTTCTGGTATACAAAAGGAAAGAACAAAGAAGCCAGTACAGGAAGGTGTGCAGTATGGGACAGATGTTCACTGCTGGTTCACAAGAGTGGCAGATTTGGTTTAAGGGACATGCTGTAAAAAAACATAGACTTTGCCGGAAGAGCATGAAAACTGAAGCCTCTTAAAGTTATTAGAGTGCAATGGAGTTTTAGGAAATCTGTATTCCTGTTTCTGAAAATGAAAAGTACACCAATAATTTCACACCCTGCTCAGAATACGCCGAACCCAGATAATTTTTCTCCTAGAGCAGGTCAGCTCTGTATCATTTGGCTGTCTGGATTTATTGATGTGAGCAAAGTAGTTCTAAGTAAGGCCTTTACAGGATGAGATCCACACTTGGTTTATGAAACTGAGAAATCAGAAAGGCAGAAAGAACAAAAGTAGATTTGGTTTGGTGTGGTTTTAAGATTTTGGCCCTAAAGTTGGTACCCTGCCTAAGATTAATGTTTGAATCACTATCTCCATCTGGGCGCCTGAAATTCATTGTCCTTTACTGTTCCCTTGGCACGTGCTGCCTGCCCAGGCACTGGCACTTTAGCTCAGTGTCCTCAATCAATGCTCTCCTTGCAGGGTCACTGCTAACTCTCCCTTTTCCCTGCCTTTTCTGCCAGCAGGCTGGGGAGAACACAGCAATAGGCCAGCCTCTGACGATACAGCTATCAAAATGACGCATTAGGTGAAAGATAAGTATTGATAGCTACAAACACCCTTCTCCCCAATCAGCCAGGGTGTTACTGTCTTTCTGGACTAAGGAAGTTTCCATCACCTGTCTGCACTGATGGAGTTACAACCTTAGCAAATCTTTGGTGGAGAACATCAGAAGGGGTGGAAAGTAGGATTCGTGCTGGTGTGATTTATCCTCCTGTTTACCACTGGCTACTCATATCAGAGTGAATTTGTCTTATACAAGTGCTGTACATCTGTCTGGGTAAGAAATGTGCACTACAAGATAGGTTAGAGCTCACTCAATCTTCCACAAGCTGTGGCTCTGTCTCAGTTCACCCAGAACGGGCTCTATGTGTTTGCAGACCAGAGCATTGGTTAGAGTCTAGCACAACAGGCTAGGACAAGAAACTGGTCAATTTTTGCAGTCCAGGACACAAACTGAGGTGTTGGAAATTCACTCTAATAAGCTATTTTTGTTCTCCATCACTACCATACAAAGAGACGTGGCTATGATATAGCTGGGTACCATGATTTCTACTGATCATTTCCTGGTGTGTACCCAGAAGTTAGCTCTGCTTTTCACCTATGAAAATTATGTAAAAAAGATGTTATTCACCTCTGCATGTAATTTTCACAGTAGAAAGTATTCTTTGGATATTTTTTTTTTTGAGGTTGAAGATCAGCACTGATACACCTAACGGCAACTTTGCCCTCTTTAGACAAACAACCAAAAAACCCAAAACGTAGTAATCTAGCAGATGGCAAAACAGTAGCAACATGATTTAGAGAAGTCTGATCTTCCAACTAGCAGGAGGTTAAAGGAAGCATTAATTATTTACTGGCTTTTCTAGTCCACTTACCATGATTTTGTTGTAATCTAATAATATGGAAACTCTCTGAGACCCCAATAGAATTATTCTTTTTGCTACATGCTGTATGATCCCTCTCCCCAAATGCTTATCTAAGATGTAGACTGTGAATATCTTTCACACATTAATAAGTTTTTCTCCTCACAACCTCTCTGCAAGAAAGGAGAGAGTTATTGCTCGATTTACCTGTGGGAAAATAAGATTAAATAATTGGCTCCGAGTCAAGAGGAAGCCTGTGGCTGAGCAGTGACTAGCACCCAGATATCCTGAGTCACAGTCCAGTGCCTTAACCCCAAGCCAGTTCTGCTGTTGACAGACTTTTCTTGGTAGCAAGCCCACATTTCTGGAATGTATTCCCTGCAGAAATGCAATTAAGTATGTACTTGGCTACTTTTAAAAGAGCTGCAAGCCACACCTCTCTGCCCAGGCCTTCCACTTGCTAAATCCCTGCTTCTTAGTTTACTAGTAAAGCTACAGGCGGCCGAAAGGCTAGTCTGGAGCTATTTTTATGATGGTTATGTCTCACTGTAGCCCTGAAACAAAATAATTTTACAAAAAAAAAAAACAAAAACAAATTCAGTCCCATTAAATGCATTTTGAGAACAGAGGATTCCACCACTGCTGTGAGTGCTAACCTGCAGTAGGTGTTGGTGGGACACTTTCTGGTGTCTAGGTATGAAGACCCACCTAAACCCACCCAGGAGGTGTCAGTGGCAAACAGGCAGCTTCTATCAGGTTAACAAACAAGGTATCTTTTTTTTTTTTTTTTCCATCGGTGTCAAGGTAACTGTTATCATAACCTTCCTTAATTTTTTATAGGATTTGTTTCCAGGAAGATTATTTTTTGCGCCATTTTGATACTTGATAGACTAATCCTCAGGAATGGAATATTCATAAAGTAGAATTCCTATGCATCATAATCTGTTTTTCTTTTTTGGTTTTTTTTTTTGTTATTGTTGTTGGTTGTTTTTTTTTTTTACAAGAGAATGGAGTAATTTGCTAAATTAAATGTGTATGCCTCTCTGTAAGAGCTAAAGTGGTAATTTTTACTTCTGCTCACAAGGAATTAGATACACTCCTGCAGTTGTTGTCCAGTCAAGCCTTCCTATCTGCGCTGAAAATAATAGCATCTTGGAGAGAATATTTATTGTTACTAAGCCCCTTTAGACATGGAAGGTAATGTAATATCTTTTGAGTAACTGTTGTTCAAAATATCTGAGGCTAATCGTCACACTGATCAGACAACATTAGGGTGCCAATCTAAGCAACATTTGGTTCTAATTAACCCTGTGCTTTAACTTTGTTATACTTAAAAAAAAAAAAAATTCTCCTGCTCATTTCACAAACTTAAATCTAGAGTCTGAACAGTTTTATTGTAAGTTGTCTGCAAGATCCTTGCCATCCTTGTCCCAAGTACTTTTCTCAAGTACCCAATTTTATAGGCACAAGCAAACATAAGACATCATTAAAAAAAGGTTCACATGGTAGTATACATGCTTATTGCATGCCTACTACATGCATTATATGTGCTGCTGTACTTATAAGCAAACAGGCACATGCATGCCATTTACACGCAATACATCTGCCTTCTGCAAAGAAGATCGCATAAGAGGAAAATATATTTAGCAAGTAATGAGTAGCCTTCCTTCACAGCTAGCAGAGCAACTTCCATCTGTGGCGAATTAGAGCATATTCTAAGAAAAGATCCTGCATGAGTTTTGTCAGAAGAAATTAGTTTGGTGTGCTGTTAAAATCAAAACCAGAATGACATGTGATTGTTGCTGAGTGGCTGGGTCATTCCTAATGCTGCCTTGATTCCTATAAACATGAAACAGAACTTTGAAAAAAGAGACATCACAGCTCTGTGCAACTGTGCTCCTTTCACTGTCATAAAACAATATTAATCAAAGTTAGCCCAAGACAGCCTAACCTAGGTCAAGAGATGCTGGAACATCCCAGCCCAGTCTGGAAGTTGTACTCCAGCAGCAAATATGCTCTTATTCATATGACAGTGAAGTTCTGGACTCAGGGAAGTCAGGGCCAGAATATCACTAAGTTTAGTGGTGCCAAAAGACAGTAAATTTTGGGGTGCTAAAATTTTGCATTAACTGCTTATTTTTTAAATTAGATACTGCAGCCAACAATATTGTTAGATCTTTAAACTGTATACAAACCACGTAGCATTACTTAGGTTAGATTTCTGTAATTCTGTATACATAATGCCATTTCCCCAATGCCCATTTGTCTTGCAGTCCAGAAACAAAGAGCTTTTAGATAACATAAAATATGAATATTGTTAGTGTTACTCATACCCACAGCTGATGTAATGTACAGTCATGGCATTTACTGTAGATTCCAGATTTAATTACTTTGAAAATACGTGATCTGCTTTAGCCAGGGTGGACTGATCTGTCTGAGTTTACAGACAGCTCAAGGAGAGTCTCCTGAGAAGTGGATTCTGTACTCCAGTATTCTACTTTTGTTGCTGATCATTTAAGCAAAACTCTCTAGGCCCTGTGCTTATCCCACAATCCTAATGATTTTCCTCTCTGTCTTTGTCTAAGAATATGAAAATTTTCTCTCCAGAGCTCAAGAATTTTCTTTTGGTCCCTGCAAACCTGCAAGGGGCAGCTGAGAACGCCAATGAGTGTGTGTGTGAATGTGAAAGACTACAGAAAACACTTTGACATCAATATTAAATGTAACAGTACAAGAGAAACAGAGTTTATTATTAACATGGAGTGGATTGTTCATTTTCATCTTGAATTCAAATATATTTCCATGAGCAGAGCAGCTGCAAGCTCAGGTCCACAGAGAATATCAAATTCAAATATTTTAAATGGAAGAGATGCATTACATAGCACGAAGGGAGTGATTGTCACAAGGGAAGGTGTATGGCCTTCTGCTTAAAACTGGACTTATTCTGGGAGCTGTGATGAACTTTGAGCCCTGCCACAGAAATTTGGTGTGACCTTGTCTGCGTCACTCCCTCTCCCTGTTCACCAGTTCATCATCTGTGACTCAAACACCTCCCTGACCCTTTTAACCATACCAGATTTTTAGAAGAAAACCATAGTCCTACAAGTATTATTGGGTTTTGGATGTTTTGGGGTTTTGTTTTGTTTTGATTTTTCAAATTGAAATTAAAAATAACAAATTAAAATAAAAATAAAATGCAAATATTTAAATCAAAAGCAATTTCTTCTTTTGTTTTTATAATGAAGATTTCCCCCTCACCCACCTTTTTTCTATTTTTTTACATATAATAGCAGGGTTAGCTGGATGGCTCTTCTTTATTGGGACTTTGTAGAAGTGTGTGTTTTACCCAATAAAAATTTGTGAGGGAAGAGAAGGGGAAGAAAGGGTAAAACCATAGTTCGAATATTTTTGCTAATGCATTTATACAATAGTTCAGTATATTAAAACCATGGGCTTTTGTTTATTTGCACTTGAGAGAAATATTGTGTGGATTAGTTTGGATAGTGATTTGAAAATATAAAATACATTAGGAAATACTTTTAGAATCTAAAATTGTTTGTTGATGTATTATCTAAGCTTCTTGTTGGAGTGCCTTCCTTCCAAAAAGTGAAGGGAGCCATGATATCACTTTGAATATAACACATGGGTGAAGGAAAATGTTGAAATCATTCTTAGCAGTGGGTTCAGCAAGCTCTCTGCAGCAATGTCTCACATTACAGTCAGAAGCACGACTGAAGAGGGATAAATACACCTTGGATGGCTTTCACTGCTTCGTCTGACTGTGGACAACTGTGAAGCCAAAATCTGGGTTTATGCGGTGTATGCAGGATCCCAAGGTACCTTCAAATGCCCATAGAAAAATCCTGCTGCTACTGCAATATTAGTGACTGCTATAAATCTACTTCCAGCATATTTATGTGTGATGAATTTATACCCTTGTCATGTAAATACACTGCATTCATTGGAAATGTCACCTGAACAGGATACACTAGTCCCAGGTAAAGCATACCTCACTGTTGGTGAGTTGCTCAATTCCATCTGTTAAAAAACAGAAAGAAAGAAAGAAAAAAGGTACAAAAAAAAAAAAAAAAAACCAAACACCAAAGCAATTCCAGTGGCCTGTTTGGAGAGTCGCATAAGCATGTGGTGAACTTTAGACGTGAGCTTGAGTTTCCAGCATGTGTTTAAAGTTAAGGGCTTTGCCCAGCTGAAGCTGATGTGAGTCAGGAAGTTGAAATTTAGCCTTGAGTAAGCAAGTCCGGTTATGTTCCAGCATGCTGTCAGGAGGGATAGAGTTAAAATCTGCATGTGAAAGAAGCCAGCAACCAAGCAACAGCTACACCCTAATGGTGTCAGGTCAGCATTTTGGATTTCAACTTAAGATGTGGTTTCCCACACCCAGCACTGCCAAGCACCACTGTTTTTATGGGAAAAACCCAGCCAGACATCTTTCCTAGACTATTATAGAACTTGAAAAATATGTTTGCTAAATATATATATATATGTGTATGTGTGTATATATATATAAAGCTCTAAATATATAGCCAAAGCCCTAACTATATATATCATTTGCAAACATATATATATAGATACATAACTCTCTACAAAGAGTGGTAAACAACCTTGTGGTGCCCTGAGTCAGCGTCTAAAATTAATCAGCAAGAAAATATTCCTAAAGCAGGGAACCACCAGAAATGAACCTGAGGTTTCTGAAAGCATGTATTTCTAAACACTGTTATCAGGTGGTAGAAAGCATCTAGAAATTACCTCATTCAGCATCTTGCATTTAACCATAACTTCGGAAGTTCCTGTCCATAGTGGCCCAAGGAACTGGACCTTCTGAAAAAAACAAGTAACCACTTAAAGAGTTGTGCAATCAAACACAACAAACAACTTGAAACATAATAATAGTATTTAAGTCCAAATTCAACTGAAATTTGCACTGCACATAACCCTAAAGTGATCTGGTGGTTGAAGCAGTGGAGCATTGTTTGGGGATGCCACATATTTCCTGCGTGACCTTGAGCAGGCAGGTATCTCTCTGCACCCTATGTCTGAGTAACGGCAGGAAGGGGGGCAGCAATCCTCTTGTAGATAATCTGTCTGGGTAGAGACTGTCTTCTCCTATTGCAGCAAGCAGTATAATGGAGCCTTCATCGTAAATGAGGGACTCTAAACCCTGCTACAACATACTAAGACCCTCTGTTCTAAAAATGGATCATCCCTCTCGCAGGAAGTCATCTGACACTTTGCAATTGCTTTCTGAATTCTGAGTGGGGATGAGAAGTCAATGAGCAGAGATTTCTCACCGAAGAAATATTCTGTAAGTTTCAGTTTAGAAATGTCAAATAGTGTATTTGCAAACAAAATTGTTGGACATTCTGAAATAATATTCCTAATATCCTCCTTGTCAGTCTCAATCGGTGCACTGAAGTACAGAAAAGTCATTCTGAAGCAATGCTTAAAAATAAAAGCCAAAAATCTCCTTATGACATTTTATTATGACATATTTGCAAGATTTTATTTTTACTCTCCTCATCAGAAAATATTAACTTTTTTTTCCCACACGTATTTTTCTCGAGGGGAAAAAACATAGAAATATTCTAATGGGAAAAATGTTCACAAGTTTATTCACTGCAATTCTTATATAGCAAATCTGCAGTTCCATAAAGTATAAGATGACATAAAGCAGGGCGGCTTTTAAAGTATAATGATAGTTTTGCAGTCTTAGGAAACTCAATAGCATTCTACTAAGTGCATGAAAATGTTTCTCTTTGTTCAACTCTACATAACATTCTGGAGTGTGATTTATTTATAACCTGAAAGAATATTTTTTTATTAGCTGTCTCCTCTATTGTTGCCCGAAGTGTCGGAATGCCCACCCTCTTGGTGAGAACAGGAGTCCTAGAAATCTTGTTACCTATAGCAAGCTTGCACGTGGAATGGGGTCTTGATCACTGAAGCCAGAGTTCTATCCATCTCACCTAGCTTTATCTTCTAAAAGGGATACGTCTAGTCTAAATTACTCACCAAGGTACCCTCTATAATCAATGAGCAGACCACAGGTACCTACAAAGGAGTATTTGTCTCATCCAAAGACATATGTCAAAGCCAGCTGGGATAAACTATGCTCTAGTGATGCTGGCATCCTTTGACCACAAAGCATGAAATTAGACGTCTAATTTCCACATGGTTAAAATTAGGGGAGATAAAAGTCCTCTTTGGTCCTCAGTCTGTGTAAACACAAAATGTAAACCTTGAGGGAAAGAAGGTAAGAAGAGGCTATTCACTGCAGAGTTCCTGTGGGACGTTTTCCCTGTGGTGAATTTGTACCAATAGCGTCTGCTTTTTCTGCACTCATGACATCAGTACGTTTAGGATCTGCTGCAGGGATTGTGTATTGGGAGCCCTGGGAAGAGGTGCAAGTCGTTTCTACTGCAAAGGCAAATAACGATTTTCTGTGCTTCACACTATGTCTATACCATATGGCTTCTTCTGTTCAAAAACTCTCTCCTTCAATATATTTCTCCAACTCAGATAGCAGCTGACAGCATTTTTACTCCTTACCTAGTGGCTTGGTGGATTCTTTGAAAATAACCCACAGCAATTCACTGGCAGTTTTGCTAGATCCACATATTCTGTCTCCATGAATTATAAACAGCTGGAGTGAAACACTTCAAATAAACTTGGATTTCAATATAGAAGTAGTAAAGAATCACAGAAAAAGTGAGTCTCTCTTAATGCTGAGCAACTGATGTTCTTCCTACTTAGGAAAATAATATACTTTATAAACACTAAGGGTTTCCAAATTAACTTGGGAGTCAGCCATGCAAATCCCACTGATTTTATTATTTCAGGAAAGATCTCATATTTGCTATTCTCTTAGCCATTTCTCCTGATCTCCAGTGCGAGCAACCACTTAAGGGGTTCACTTCATCCAATTCCACTTTAATTATAAATGGAGCGACTAATAATTTCTTTCTGCTCATGCTCAGAATGAATCAAATTCTCAAGGCAGATCTTTAGTGTGGGTTTTTCTCAATCTGTTTTCAGATTGAGATTGATATAGAAAATCTCCCAAGGCCTAAGTCTTCAGTCTATTTTGTGGTAACAAAAACTGCAAGTTAACAGTGCTTCTTGTCAAGAGGAGAAATGATTCTTTCATCAATTCTGGATATGTTACTTTTAAGTTTTAGTTGAATGTCCATTTGTTCCTGTAACAAGGGGAAGTGAAAAGGTTCTTTCCCCAGTTTATTTCTATTTTTCTTTTTAATTTTTATAGTGTTGTTCAAAACTTTCCATGTCTACCTCATTACAAATAATGGAGAACCCGAGGATTTCTGTAGTTCCTCTCTTTTCAGGGTGAAATCTGTATTTTGAATAAAGTTTCCGAATTTTTATTTTCTTCAGTTTTCTTAAACTGTGGTAGAATTTTATATGAATGAAAGAACTTTACATTTTTATTATATTAAAAATTACATAAGAACTTAGAAAGAAATGTTATGACTTTTAGGTAAAATGAAGTTACAAAGTTTTAAAATCAGAATATTATGATTACTCTTCTTTATTTTTAATCAGATACCTCTCTCCTTTTCTATATATCATTTCCACAAGCCTTGACTGTCAGTTGTCACATTTAAAACATTTTAACCCTGGAAAATATTTTATCCAGGTTTCTAAATACCTTTATACCTGTTCAAATACTTAATTTCAAATTTTTGATAATGTTTTGCCTATTTGCTAGTGCAAGATGCAGCACAGGGAGTGGAAAGAAGAGACAGAAAGGAGGGAAAGCTTTTTATTTCTCCCCATCCCACCTCATCTCTGTGCCTCAGCATCATCCTTAGGTTTTTCTCTTCTGTTCCTTCCAGTATAACACTCAAGCTGCAAAATCTCCCAAGGACGTTCTCCATCCATACTCTTCTGTTGCCCTTAAAATATTCCATGCCTGATCATTGATTAGGGCTTCTTTGTCTTCTGCTGAAATAATTACTTCTGCTAGAATGGCTCCTGCAGGACTTGTTTGCAGGGTACTTCTTTGCAATAAATAGAGTGGAAAGGAGTTTAAGCCACTGAGTTCTTACCATCTTTCCTATGTGGCTAAGAAATCGATCCAAAAGAGTTTAGATTTCCTTCAGTCATGGAGTATTTGGGACAGGTTGAAGAATGAAGGCAGATTATTTTTACTGATGGAGTGAAGGAGTAATGATAAATTAATGGAAAATACAATTAATGAAATGGTGAATATAAGAATAAAAGCTAGCAAACTAAATAAAAGAGAATAATAATAAAAAAGTCACATACACAGTGCTGAAAGTGACTATGATTGATAGAAAAATGACAAGAAATAAAGCTCAAGAAGGCGATTAACACTCCAGTGTAAGAAACTATATTGGTTCACGGGCTAAGGACCTGGACCTCTGCATCCACAATAAATGATGACTCAGGAATTCCCCTTGTGCAAGGGGAAGGTTATATGGAAGACAAGGAAAACAATTCATTGAAGTGACACACTGTCTAATGAAAGAGCTAAACAAATGCCTACTTGTCAGAGGATAATTTCTGCAAACCTCCAAGGGCAGAATTTAGTCTCCTGGAATCCATTTCCTCCTGAAATTCGCACAGCAGTGCATGGGGGGTCTGCTCACATGAGTGCCTGATGGTATATTGGCGTCTCAGATCACTTGGATGCTAATATGACTGTTGTTTAATAGACATCAATCCTTTCTTTGAGATTAATTGAGCGGATATAAGGATATGTAGTTGACACTTTCCTGGGGAGCTGGCCAGTTGGCTACATTTAGATCACTCAGATGTTCCCTCCTCTAGTTTGTGAGTTGACTTCATGAAAAATAATACGCATGCAGTTTCTTCAAAAAACAAACACAGCATCCATGACTTAATTCGTCACTCTCAGGCTAGCTTATTTGGCCAGATGCTGTAGCAGGAAAAGCAGAGGCAGAGAGAGATTAAACTGCAAGCAAAGCCTTTCTCCTTGACAACTCTCAGAGAAACATCTGCAATATTTTAGGGGTAATAATGTATCTTGCCCTTGATGTTGGCTATTCTGACAGGACCCTGAAAATCTTTTTCATAGCTGCAGTTAGTGAACAATTTGTCTAGTCTTTGGCTCCTGCAAGATCCACGAGCAGTACGTGAGGGCACAGGAAAGGTGAGACGGGAAAGGCTGCTGCTATCCTTGCCTCCACCCACCACAACCCCGCTGCCAGCTTAGACAGCATCCCCTTTCCTCTTGAAATGGTTATTCCACTGCCAGAAACAGGTATTACTACTATTTTGCAGGTATCTACACTTCCGGTTTTTTAGTATGTGAAATATTTGGTTTAGAGGCGGCTTCTTTTTATTGTTGTTATTATTAACTGAAAGGCAGCTGCAGGAAAAAAAAACAACTGGCAGTAACTCAGAGGTATTCCCTGTAACCTTTAGAAGCCTGTTCAAAAAGCATGTGTATGTTGGCACTGGTGTCCAACACATATCGCATGGGCGGACTGGAAAAACCGACTTCAACTCCATGCAGACTGTTGGAAGACTGTTTTCATAAACAGAAGGCTTGAGGCAGTAGTGATATCCACCTCCTTTCTACTTTTCCCTTAAATTTTCTCCCAAGTGTCTGGCCATAGAAGTACGTCTCATGAAATGGAAGGTGTTTATATTCCTAAACATTTTGGACTACCAGAGTCTAATGACAGCGTAGCGATTAAATTGTCTTGCGTACTGCTTGCGACCGCAGCTGCCAATGCCTCATAATTTCTTCTAATCGGGAGGCAAATTTATTAAGTAAAATTAAGATTCTCTCTATCTTGCTAAGGATTAAAAAGTATCAGGCTAAGATACATTAAGCTTGTAAATTGGTTGCTACAAGGATGAAAACACTCATCCAAAAGTCAGAATTCACAACTGGGATCTTATTGCAAAACTTCCTGATTCATAGGAGGGAAAAAAATCTCTCAAGTTCACAAAAAAAAAACAAAAAACACAAATTTGTTATCCTTATTTACAGTACTATACTTCTATGTCCCTTTTTACTTATTTTGCTAAATTGGCTGTCTAAAGTAAAATGAAAAATCAAAGTGCTCTAGTTGTATGAGCCAATGACTTCACTAAGTTTTAAAAGGTGATTTGGCTGCTTAAGGTTTTTTCCTTTTGCTTTTTAAATTTTGATAATGTTTCTCTGGAAAAACTTGAAGCTTAAAAACCCTTCACATTCTAAAATAAGAATTTCCACGTGGAGTTTATCAGTGTAATTAAAATGGCATCATTTCCACTTATATGGAATAGTTGTCAAATGTGCTAACTTTTCCATGTAAGAGAGTCTTTAAGATCCAGGACTTGTTGGAAACCATTTCAGAGGAAATGGGACTATCTGAAATGAAATTATGCATTTGTCTTTCACTCATAGCCACCAACCCAGCTATTTGTGCTTACAAAAATTCAGTCTGTAGCTATAATGGGATTAAATTAATAAAGTTATGTGGGGTAAGATTCATCTCAATTATCTGTTATCATTTAACAGTTAGGTGTCTAGCCTAGCTAGTTTTTTAAGTGCTCTGTGTGAGAATGATGGGCACTATTCCAGATGGTGACTCATCCTGCTATTCTGGGACACCTGTGTTAGGATGGGCTGAAACATCCTTTGGATATACATCTCTCCTCCTGCTACAGGTAGAACTTGTGTGCAGGAATTGGGTATACATCCAAGTTTAAAGTGGTTAAACTTGTACGAAAACCACTACTTTCAATCTAACTTCAGATAGCTGGGCAGATGAATCCTCCTGATCACTCCAAGTTATATCTAAATATATAACACACAAAAAAATTTTGCAATAACATTACATAACTATGTCCCCATGAATAGAGACAGTTGTCTCAAAGTTCATTGTTTTTCACAGAAAACAGGCTGAAGATACTCTGCATAGGATCATTTCCCCCATATTTTAGGTATTTGTATCTTCAAAGCACTATTTTCTTTTCAGATTCTAGAGGATTAAAATCTTAAAGGACAATGGACTCACTGAAGTCTGCCTTTAACTTTTCCATTTTTGAGCAACAACAGAGAAAATGAAAAAAAAACATCATAGAAGACAGAAATTGTACTTGGATACTGGCTCTACCCTTCAGAAATCTCATCTTTGCTGTGATCTATGCCATTCAACGTATTTGCTAGTATAGAAAAGACAGCATATAGGAAGATAATGATCTAAACTTACTTGGAATGGTCAAACGTAAAGCTGATTATAAACAGTTGCATTTAAATAACAAAACAGCTAACAAAACAAAACAAATAATGAAATAACAGTTGGTTAAATAACTAAATAGCAGATGAATACATGCATGTATGCAGGAGAAATACAATCGCTGCTGTAGATTAGCTTAGCACAGGGATGCACAAATCTCTGAATGCATTGACTCAGTATGCACCTGTAGCCAAAAAGGCAAATGCAGTCTTGGACGTTTAAAGAAAGAGAAAACAGAAAACATCATTATTCTGCCTTAAGCACTCTTTTGCCTAGGTCTCATGCAATGTGTGTCTCCAAGTAATTTTCTTTCAGAATGGACATCACAGCAGTTGGAAAAGTAACAAAGATGATCAAAGGTATGCAGTGATTTCTAGAGGAGAAAAGGCTAGAAGGTGTATGAAAAAGGTGACTGGCAGACATATTATAGATAAGTAAAACCCTGACATTATGAAGAATCAGACTGGGGAGCAGTGGTACACGAAACTAAGGGTCTCCCAGGTGGCAGTTTGAAAGCAAAGGAAAGAAAAGCAAATGCACTGAGTTATGGAACTCACTGTGTCCTGATATTGCAGGGTTTAAAAGTACAAACAGAGGAGAAAAAGGCAATAAAATGTCACAGAAGGTAGATCTTCCTTGGTTTTCTTAAATGGAGGTCTAGGTATAGCTTCTAGCTCAATAATTCCTGGACATGTTGATTCTCAAAATCTAATTTACTAAGAACCAGTCCACAGCTCCTCTTTTTTTAATTCTCTTTCCCCATGGACAGTGTTACAGCAGGGATTGGAGCATGACTGCGGCAAATTCCATAAAGCAGCTTTGGACATTCACTGAAAAATGCAAAGTGTATATAGTTCCTTGTAGAGTCTATTGGGCTGACTGGACCTTTCCCTGACCTGTGTTACAATTCTTAATGGTTCACATGTTCTCCCAGGTTGTCTGAATCCAAAGCCCTCCTTCTGCAGGCCATTAGACATAGCTGATTTGTATGACTACACACCCATTGAAACAACTAGTTTTAGATTGTATTGAAAAGGAATGTGCAGAATTTTGAATATTTTTCTGAATTTCAAAACCAAAGGTTTGCCAGCAAGGTCTGATGAATTCAGAAGAGGTCCACAATAATGATATTCTTTCCCCGGTGGCATTCCTGACCATGAAAAGAGGATCCCAGAGAAGATCCAAGGCAAAGAACGTGCTTGTTTTACAGATATGTCTTCCATAAAAAAAAAAAAAAAAAGCAAAAAAACCAAAACCAAACTTCAGCTCATCATACACCATCTCTTTCTCATACTGAAGAAGCCATTAACCTGATTTTATTTTTTTTTTTTTTGCTTAAATGTCATGAACTGTACCACATTTGTAACTTTAGAAGCTTCATCTGGCATTCTTGGCCAAGATATGTAGACACCACATGGGGGAATATAACTTTCAGTCCTTACTTTTTTTATCTCCTGTCAGAAGTGATTATCCTGAGTCAATGCAGCAAAAACACAAATACACACTCTCAGTGCCCCAAAAGGTGACACATTTTTAACTCAAGTAATTTCATCCTAAAGAGTAGCTATAGGGCATTACTGCTACCTGTTGTACCATTAGCTCTCGAGTAGGAAATATTTCAATTCTGGGTCTGATGTGGGAGCAATATCCATATTATATCTTCATCTTTTAAGGCAAATGACCTCATATTACTTATTGCTATTGATTTTTGTCAGGGATAGACCTAACACTAAGACCCGTGGAGCCGTAGAAGAAAGTCAGTCTGTCCTTAAGGCAGAAAATATATTTGAATTTCAATGTTAACAAAAACCAAAGATTTTTTATGGAAAGGTTAATTTTTATGGAAGCAGAATGTGATCAGTTAGGCAAGCCTGCCCCCAAACCTGCACTATGGATTTTTGTCAGGTTTATACTCTGAGTATTTTGGTATATTCAGTAAGAGTATTATACAAAAGCATTACTACTATAATGGGTTCAGAGCATAGTTGCATTATCTCCAGAGCTCCATTTTACGAGAGCTGCATCATGACAAAGAAGTCAACGAGAATTATATACTGGTATTTCATTTAAATGTTAAGAAATCCTTTAGGCTAACTATACAAATGCAGGGCTCCATTTATGCAGTTTTCATCTGTATGGACCGCTCAAATACAGACATCTCCCTTCTAATATAGGGGCTGTATATGACAAATATGTTTTGAATTTGTGTCATCAAATTATGAATCCAATTCTGAAAAAGTCCCACATTAGCAAGTTGTGTATCTATGCTTGTAATACAGGAATTACAGAATCACAGAATGATATGGGGTTGGAAGGAGATCATCTAGTCCAACCTCCCTGCCAAAGCAGGTCCACCTAGAGCAGGTTGCACAGGAACATGTCCAGGCGGGTTTTGAATGTCTCAGAGTTGGAGAATTCAACAGCTCTGTGGGCAGCCTGTTCCAGTGCTCTGCTAACCTCAAAGTAAAGAAATTCCTCCTAATGTTTAGATGGAACTGCTTATGTTCAAGATTGTACCCATTACCTCTTGTCCTGTCATTGGGCACCACCAAAAAAAGACTGACCCCTATCCTCTTGACACCAACGCTTTAAGTATTTACACACATACTTCTATCAGTAATGGCATATGTGTTCATTAAAATGTCCACATCTGCCCTTATACACTCCCTGATAAACAGTCCATCCCAATCTGTCCTCTAGGCCCCCTTTAGGTATTGGAAAGCTGCTAAAATATCTCCCTGGAGACTTCTCCATGCTGAACAACCCCAACTCTCTCAGCCTGTCTTCATAAGAGAGGTCCTCCGGACCTCTGATCATTTTTGTGGCTCTCTGATGGAGTCGTTACAACAGCCCCATGTCCTTCTTGTGCTGAGGACTCCAAAGCTGGATGCAGTACTCCAGGGTGAGGTCTCACAAGAGCAGAACAGAAGGGGGGAATCACCTCCCTGGATTTGCTGGCCACACTTCTTTTGATGCAGCCCAGGATGTGGACGGCTTTCTGGGCTGCCAGCACACATTGCTGACTAATAGAATGAGACAGGAAAAAAATTTTCCTCCAGCCTTAATTTTCAGAGGCAGATTTTCTGAGGGGGGAAAAAAAAGCACACACTGAGAAACTTTCCCCTCTGTCTGCTAGTGGAGACCAATCTGGTGCCATATGGTGTGGCCATAGCCAAGAAAATGTATAGTCTCTCTACCCAGACTGAGGCCATAGCTGTGTGGTGTTCTCTGCGCGTCATCCTCCCTAAGCCTTCAATGGTCAAAGTATCTCCAGATCATTGTCTTGGTTCTTGTAAATGTTTAAGAAGTACAGCTGTATCTTTTACCACATCTGGTAGATAAGGAGCACCCCCTCCTTTACGGCTGAGGCTGTAACTTAGCACAACCTCATACACTTGCACATGGTTATTTTGCTTCCATTGGCAGTCAGATTATTCCACTTCCACTGTACACTTCCCTTAGATTAATTATGCAAATAAGGATTAATCTTTCTTTATCACTTATATATCTTCTCCAATAACAGATAATTTCTATTTCTATTTAATAGGGTCAAAATCCCACAAGAACCCTATTGAGGGTATCAATCTATATATCCACATCTGTCTCTACATTTGTTTATCCCCACATAGAGTAGTGCACATATATATAACTGTATTCACTCTCTATATATTCATGCTCATACATACGTGTGAGTGCATATAAATAAGTGTGTTTATGTTGAGTTCCAGATGTCTGGTGTGATTGCAGTGTGTAAGTACAATATATAATTTTTCAAAATTTCATAATGTGGTCATCTCAAAATGAAATTTCTTTCCCATCCTAAAAGAAAACTATTTTATTATGGTCAAGGTTATTGATTATGAGGTACTTCAGCTCAAAACCTGTTTATTCAGGAAAATGTTAAAAGATGGTATACATTAAAATGGAGTGGAACATCTTTAATTCAAACTTTTCCAAAATGTCAATCCTCAATAAGATTTCCACCTAGAAAATTAAATTTAATTAACTAACAATGTTAAAAGAGTATTGGCAGCTGAAACAAGTGTAACTACAGTACCTACTCCATTTTAATTATAATTATTATTTTTACAGGTTATTTTTAAAGCATCAAAGCATTTTCTGGAGATTCAGACTAAAGGTATCATTGAAGTGCAGCCAAGTCTGTGGTGGAACATAGCACCTGCTATAACAGCACATTGTATAGCGTTACATGGAGATTTGTGTGCTTGTGTTTGTGAAGGATGAATATATATGTACATATACACAGACACATATATGTACAATTTTATGTTATTAATATTACATTCAGATTGCCTATATGTATGCAGCATAATTAGAATTGAAAGCCCCAATTACACTGCAGCGAAAGCCTGCTTATTAATTGACAATAGGCCTCAGCTAAGCAGCAACAAAAGAAGTGCTTTGTTTGGTAACCTTTGTTTAAAAGGTCCTTTGAAAACTCTTTAAGAAAACTATGAATAGAGATTGAACAAACCTTTAATCCTCTTCAGGTCACATATGTGCTAAAGTGAATAATAGCGTGAGGTCTTTTTCACCTTTTGAGTTCTTTTAAGCCAGTAACCTAACTTGAAGTGAGAAAAAGGCCTAAGAAAGCTTGAAAACCTCTAACTTGTACATTTCTGTCTTATTTGTTCTGCTGCAATAAGCCTAAAGATGCATTTCATGATGGAGAGATGTATAAATACTCAATATTTATAATTTCATTCATAATTTGCTTGGTCCCTGACAGTTATTTCCCTTTTATTCACTTCAAATGCATTTAGAACCTCAGAACATTTTTTTTTTCATTTAATGCTCCTGTTCTTTTGTGAGTATCAGTGTGAAAATCTTTCCTTCGTGCTACAGTCCCTTTTTCCTATTCAACACTAGACTGCACACGATAATTAAACCTTGGGGGCTTGGAGATTGTGGACTAAAGCTTAAAGAAATGCAGTAGTGAGGCCTCTTCTCCCTCGATCTTCCACCACTTGCTGTGGGGATTTTCTTTAGTTACACATGGCTTCACAGGTAAACAAGCTTGAAAAAAAAAATCACAAGCAGGAATTGAATTAACACCTTAGCGTTGCTTATAATGAACCAGTTTGCTTAATTAGATGATCGAAAAAACTGTGTTCTAAAACATGACAGGGCACCGACTGAAGTCTCCATTCAGGCAAATGCCCATAGAGTTACACTGAGTCCTTTGCATTAGGAACAGCATTCCAGACAAGGCTAATATGGCAATGTGAAAATGCTGTTTAAACTCAGACTCAGATGCTTCTTTTTATCAAACATAAAGAAAATTATAGGGTGTTTCTTATATTTTTAAGTGAAGTTCTTCAAGTATTTCCACGGCTTTGAAAGTAAGCTTGTGAGCACATTTCCCAGGATATTTGCCTATGTAAGCACTAAGCAATGCATATGCCTCTGAACTAGGTGAAAAATCCCACAAATGAACTCATTTGCCAACGGACAGTGAGGCACTAAAGCCAGCAGCCCAGCCAAGGGCCAGACCACCATCAGAGCTTCCCAGGTACCCCAGAAGGCTCTAGCCAGACTGCCAAGGCAGGAGGGAGCTGCCTGCAACTCAGGATGCTCCCAGCACAGCCACCGGTCAGGTCCTGCTGGAAGGACTGGAGAAAACTGGGATGGGTATAGAATCATAGAATGGTTTGGGTGGGAAAGGACCTAAAGATCATTGAGTTCCAAACCCCCCTGCCATGGGTAGAGATACCTCCCACTAGACCAGGTTGCTACAGGTAAAGGTAAGGGGTTTGGGACTCTTCAGAGGAGCTAGAGATGGTGAAGAAGCAAGGGAGGATTCAGGATTCAATAGCATTTTAAACCCACCCCCAATACTTGAGTTGCTCCAGGCTCAAGCAATTTCTAAATGAAAGCGAGCATGCATTAATGCCTTGTCTTATTCTTCGGATACTCCCTTAATCTTCCTGCTGGTGTCTGCATACGAAGGCATTTCAGACCAGAGAGAAAGGGCAATGTCCAAAGAAAAATCCTGAGACAAACACTTGCAAGTCTCGTTGCCTTTTACTTTCTTGCACTCTGTATGAAGACAGACCATAAAATGAAGGGCTTTTTAAGCACGCACGAGGCAGCATAGCTAACTACTGCTAACATCAATCATAAATTGTTTTCTTTCTCAACACTGAAATCAATATAACAGCAAAACACCAGCTGCTTCCAAAGACAAATGCATTGTTTAAATCAGAGCAAAATATTTACAAATAGGTTTCAATATTCAGGGGCTGAATTTTGCAGCATGTGTGCAAAATGTTTCTGTGCAGATCTATCAGCTGCACATGCACTTGATCACTTATGCTGAGCAATCTGGGAAGCAAGTAATTGGCATTTCTCTGAGCTACCGCTGTGATCAGCTATAATCATTTCTGGAGCTCCATAAGAAAATCCTACATATTTTTAGCTTCACAGTAAAAGCAGTTTTTTGCATGCATTATTTCTTCTTTTCATTTCTTCTTTTCATTTTTTTCTTTTTCTGTTTCATTACCCACTGCTTTACAGGAAGACTGCATTCTTCCACAGATGCTTATCTCTTAAGGTATTTGTATATACCACTGCCTGCCATCTTCTCTGTAGAGACAACCACCAGAATAATAAATTATTATCTCCAGTAAATGTAAAAGTTGTCTGCTGCTCTAACTGTGAACATTTAGTTTTAAAAGGGATAGTTGCT
The DNA here is from genome assembly GCA_013400055.1 of Nycticryphes semicollaris. Lineage (NCBI taxonomy): Eukaryota > Metazoa > Chordata > Aves > Charadriiformes > Rostratulidae > Nycticryphes > Nycticryphes semicollaris. The sequence continues at coordinate 268,182 of VXBJ01004534.1, forward strand.
TAGCTGTGCTCTTCTCTTAAGGAAATTAACTTTTTATCTCAAAGACAGCTAATTTAGCTCTCACCACCTTTGCTTCCACTCCCAAGTACCTTCTTATCTTGGGTAATCAGGATGCAGGGATTCCCAGTCTATCCCTCTTTATAGCTCTCTTTCAGTAGTGTTACTGTTTGAACTTCATACCCCTGGATAAAAGGGCTAACACACCAGCTCAGGAAGCAGTTTTAAGTATGAGGTAAATATGCAAGTTACTTAACAGCCCATATATGAACTCAATTACATCCTTCATCTCTTAAGATATGAATAAAAAGGTTTAGCTTTGATGTTGAATTAAGCAATCCCTGCTTATAAATCAATGATTTTATTAGTAGCAATAATTAGTGGTTAACATTGCAATGAATGCAAGGTTGGGAAGCTTTAAAAACCAGTGCCAGGCTGGGACATATTTCTCACATATATTATCTGAATTACACAGAGGAAGCATGGATTTTTAATCGGGGAGATACTATGGGGATACACAAAAGCTATTCCATTAAATAGGATACATGAAAGTATTTAAAAAATAAAAGCATACACCTGGGTCTTTTTTCATTACTTCATCCACTTATTTCAGTCTAATTTAAAAATTAAATTTAGAATGAAAGTTATAGTACTCGTGTACTAAAATCTTAAGGCATATGTGTACATTTAAAAAGAAATACAAGTAGGCATCAGAAGTTATTTTTACAGTAAACACTCTTCGCATGTTCCCATGTAGAATGTAATGTCTGCATAACAAATTCTCAAATGTCCAAATTCCCTCCTATTCACATAGTGTGTAACAGATGTTGTCCTGCTTTTTATTACTTTAATTTATGAATCATACTTAGGCTGAATTATGAAATTAAAGAGATAGAAAATGTTATTTAAATTTGGATTCTAATTCTGTATCTTTAAAACTTTTTGCAACTTTTTTGACTGATCATTTGGGGTATTTTCCTCTTAGTTCCAAGGTCAGATTCCCCACTTGCAGGTTAAAATGTAGCCGATCTGAAAAAGTTCACATGTACAAAGAGCCAACTTTGAGCAAGAACTGTGCATCCTTACAGAAACTTGAGATCCATAAATTCAACCACGCTGGGAAGAGCTTTTTGTTTAAAAGACTGAGCTAAACAAAATGCAATTAAGGCTAACAGGACAAAAAGCATCCCTCTTGAGATTCATAAATACACTCATGGGAGACTGGAAATAAGGAGAAAAGACCAATATAATTCTAATTGTCTCTTGTCTAAGCTGACCATTTAAACAGATGACTTTTCCCAAAGTCAATTAGTTGACCCAGTTCATGCTTTTTTTCCCCCCAGTTCTTCACCAAGTGAACTAAATGCATCTTTTTCATGAGCAAATCAAGGTATTGGATTCAGAACTTTTATTCTGCTTTGATGGCAAATTTTGATCTGGGTTCTTAACTGAATTAAAAAAAATAGTTCAGCTTCTAAATAACTCTCATAAAATCCTGGCAGTGATTTAGGAGAACACTGCTTCTTGCTTTACTTAAGCAAGATTGGAGAAATACGAAAGATGCTAACATAGGACATGTACAAAACTATGGACATTCTTACTGATGTCATGTCCTATGCAGCTCATCTTTTCACGCTCTTCAATTTTTACATGTGAAATACTTTGAGAAGTTTATGTGCTTTGCTATTTATTTCTTTGCCTAGTTGTCACCTAGATTGTTTCACTTTAGCATATTACACCGTATGTTATTTGATTTTTTAAAGTGCTTTAATAGTAACCTAAATAATCTCACAACCATCTGAACTAAATCTATTCCAATTTTTAAATATGTTAGGGCCATCATGGACCGTAATAATGGTTCTTAGCAGTGAAATAATCAATGGGAGAGGGACTTGAAATGACAGGAATAGAAATGTAGTTCTTTAGGCTCGGATGGGAAGATGGAAGGAATCAGCTATGAACCAGGCATGTACTGCCTGTATCCAGGCTGGTGTGCCTGCCCAACTGCAGTTCCACCCAAGTAACGCTAGCCAGGGGTTTCCACTCAAGTGGTCTTTGGTCAGGAGAGGCCAGCTCAACAAACTCCAGATTTACCATTTCCACATTTCACTGGCTGGGGTTTTTGCTTAAGGATGGAGTTCTGGAAAATACTGCTTTTCTTTGTTTTCTTTGTGTAAAAATACTGTACAAGTTCCAGGCTTCACTCAATAGATATTGGGAATAAACTATATTTTGTATAAAAATGTTCCTTATCTCACTCCATTCTGTAGCCTGTAGCCTATTTTTCAATTTGTTTCTCAGGACACATCTCCTGAGATTTGGGAGTAATCTATGCTTCTAGAAGGCCATACAGCTTCTCATATGTCAGTTAAGCCTTACGCTCTTACGTGGGCTATATGATACTTTCCAAATTGATCTGTCCATGTTCCTGACATTCCTCTCCACTGCATAGTTCAGTGAAGATGTTAGCCAAGAAGATGTTTCACACCTTTCTGGATTTTTCCCCCAGGTCGATTAATGATTTTGTAACTGTAAGTGTTTGTGTCTTTTACCTATATATGCTCAAATTATTATATTATGTGGAAATTAATTTGCTATGCTTACTGGGAAAATAACAGGTAATATGAAAACTTCTCTTCCTAAATGGAAGAACCTGTTTGAAAATCAGTGAAACAACTGGAATATAAGTCTTATTTTAATTGAAATATTGACATGCTTACAACTGTGTAACGATATTTATTACTTTGGGTTACAGGAATATAGATCTGCTATGAATTAAGTTTTAGATTTGTGAAAACTGCAGCAAAGTATTTCCAGCTATCCACTGAACTTCTAAGCTCTTTTTCACCTCTGCAATAATGTATTATATCCTCAAATTATATGGCACAAGAGGTGTCCAAGAATTGAATCATAACTCTGTATCTTCAGGGTTCCCAAATTTGTGTTTCCCTTTCCTTTCTCCTCACTTTCTCCATTTAGGCCTCCTCTCCTATTTCCTTATGGCTCAGCATTTCCATTACACATTTATTAGGAAAATAAGTATCACTAGGAGAAATTGGAGGGGAGTGGAGATTCTTTTATTTCATCTGAACACAGTCCGTCACTCACTTAACTCTAGCCACAATATCTGCTTAAGCTAACTATCATTTACCTAATTTAATTTGCAATGGGCTGGTGAAGTGTGAGGGTTGGGATCCAGATGTGTTTCCCCACAGTTATCAGACCATTACAACATACAAGCGGGTGGATTACAGAATACCCTAACTATTTTCCAAAAAATCAGGTCTTCTGTTGTATTGCTATTTGGGCTGCTGCTTCAGGCAAATGAACTACTTTTAAACTGCTTTAACTGCAGAAACACACGTCACATGTGGTGATCAGCATCAACAAAGTCTGCAGAGCAATGCAGCTTTGCAGAAACCTTGTTGACAGAGGGCTTCAACCAGGAATCTGGCTGTCTGTGTAAAACATTGACTGCACATTTAATTTTCATTCAGAACAAGTCCCCATACAAGGCTTAATTCTCAAAATACCATTAGCATTTAGTTTTTCCAATCAACCTGCCTTCTGTAAAGAAAGCCCAAATTTTACACGTTAAGCCAAAAGGCTCTAATCTCCCTAAAGAAGCAAGATATGCCTTCTGCAGAACTGATCATTTACCTGAGTCCCTGTGCGTGTGCAAGTCCTACCGAAGGGCTCACCCAGACACCCAGAGGTGGTACAAGTAAATCTACGCTCTGACATTTACACCCACACCCTACAAACATGCGTGCTACCCAAGTAACTTCCGCTGCTCTTCTCTTTCTCCTACCCTCTCCTTCATCCCTCCATGTCTGTAATTTTTGTTCAAGTAAGTTGCTCATCAATACACAGTGAAGGAAAGTGTCTCTGACCTCTCAACCCTACACATGTTCAATAAAACATGCCCATGCACACTGAGTCTCACCCATGTGAAAAACACAGGAGAAACTCCTGCTGCAGACCCTTGCACTTCCAGGAAAGATATCCAAGTTAAGAATGGTAGGAGCATTTTTGGGAGGGGAAAAAAGGAGGGGACAGGATCTGGGCAACCTGTTCCAGTGCTCCAGACACCACCAGCAACCTTCTCCATGCCACCAGCACTGTGCTGTCTGGGTGCTTTTGGGGATATCAGAAGGTGTTGAAAAAAATGTGGAGAGAGAGGAAAGGAAGGAAGGAAGGAAGGAAGGAAGGAAGGAAGGAAGGAAGGAAGGAAGGAAGGAAGGAAAGAAAACAAAGAAAGAAAGGAAAGAAAGAAAGAGAGAAAGGAAGAAAGAAAAAAGCATATATTGAATCAGCACAGAACAAATTTTACATCCACATTCTTTTACATCATGATTTTACAATTATGATTCTACCTTTAATACTTTCTTTTGCATACTTTTCATCTCTATGTTTAGGTTTTTGGGGTTTGGTATTTTTTAATGTTAAAAGAAAAGAAAACCAAAACTTTTGGGAAGAGCAAAGACTTTAGGCATAGATGAATACTCAGATTACAGGAGCACTTATTTCCTCTGCATATTATTTCCTTTGTGTATCACCATTTCCTCTCTAAGAACATAGCAAAATATTCACCATTAGAGAAAAGGTTTTCATGGTCAGCACATCTCCATATGGGCTTGTGGGGCTACAGCTTTTGTGAGTTATAACTTTGCTTTAACTGATACTCACATTTGGCTTTGCTTCCTCAGCAAGTGTCTCCTAAAACCACATGCAGGTCAGTGTAGTTGCAAAGGCTTTGCAATATGTCTATATGTCTTTCCCTTTATATATGTAGTCATACTCACGTTCATGGACTCAGAGAACATTATTCATGGCAGTACCTCATAATGAACTGAGAACTCTTCTGGTTAGCACAGCTGTACTTTCATTGGCAGTGAAAGGTCGTAAACATGTACAGTGATTCACTTTTTATAAGAATAAGGTATGTTATCAAGTTCTGAAGGGATCAAACCTTTCCTATTGCAGATAAAATTGAAAAGAAAAATCACTTCAAACCATATTCAAAGATGCTCTTCTCCTCTGAGAAGTGTAATGCCTTCAAATTCAGTGGACATACAGTCTCCTGTACATGTGACAATCTGTTCCCTGTTCTAAATAATATTTGATTCCAGTAGTATTTTGCATGTCAAGTAATTTACTTACACTACAAGTAATTCTAGTCTACGTAGTGAACAGAAGAGCTAATATCACAAATGATGGAAAAGGGGTAAAGAAATTGTTATGTCCTTGCTTTGGAGAAAATAATTCTTATTGATTTATTTTACTTACAACAGCATAAATTGAATAACCTTTAAAAGCTGGCAAAAGACAAAACTGAAGATTTTCATCCAATGTTCAGATTCATTTAGATTTCATCCATTCTTTTCAAAATGTTTTATAGACTTACTTGAAAAATGGCAAGAAAAGCACTCATAGTACACAATTAATACGTATTAACCACCTGTCTATGAAATCCCAAGGGAGAGGTTGTGTGAGACAGCAAGACGAGGTGAACAGTAAGCCCCTTCATTAAATGTCGACTTATGTTCCCCTCCAGGCCACAGTGTGAATGCAATGGCTCTGGAACCTAATTTCTGCTACCACGTGCTTAACAATTGCAGAAAAACACATGGACCTACTTTCTGTCAGTGCACTGCCTTACAGAAGGCTGAGTGCCTGAAATTTAGTGACAGCAGCCAGAGTCACACTTAAGAATACCATCATGCTAGGCTTTGGATAAACTTCTAGTAAAAGTGTTGTCCTCCTGCTAAAAACAAAACAAAACAAAACAAAACAAAAAAACCCCAACCAACCAAACAAAAACAACAACAAAAACCCCAAACCAAAACAACAAAACTATTAGGAGTTTGATTACTTATATTTTAATACAATGACGTGACAATCAGGTAAAAGTAATCTGCTAATGGCTTCTGATGGACTGTGAGCACAACGTCTGAGCACAGTTTGGCTATCAGATTTGCTCTTAGATCCCTGTGATGGTTTACATAAACGTTTCAGGCACTTATCTTAGCTCATTTCATCTACAAATCAAGATAGGAACTTCAGCATAATCACTGGCAATTGCTGGCAGCTGTTTAGTCTGGGATGGCATTATTTGAACTGAATTATTCTTGGTCTCAGGCTTCATCTTAGTCCTGAAGTACAGATATAACATCACAGAAAATTGAAATCATCTTTGGCAAAGAGGCCACATACTCAGATGAGGTTTGAACTTCTCTCAAGGGTTGGTTGTCACATAACTTAGGAATACAGCAGGTGTCTCTTCCCATGGCTGCGGAGACGTGTGGGAATGTTATCCTCATGCACAATTTGTTAAGTAGACTGTTTTCTAATTCAATAGATACATTTTGGCTTGGAAAGAAGTTATAAACTGACAAGACCAAAATCAACAATGACAATCATGTAGATCTGGTGGGTCACAACTTTAGTTTCTATTTTGTAAGGGGAAGCCATGACTGAAGCACGAGGGGGTGTATCTTGCTAATCCAACAAGAGTGGATAACAATGGCAGTGAAGAAATTGTGGCATGGTTTTCAGGACAGGCTAGTTAAGCAAGAGCAACTTTAATTGTGCAGGTTGTCCCAACGAAGCAGTAATTGTGCTGAGATGTCTTCTTTGCTGTGGCTCAGCCTGCTGGTGAAAGTCAGCTTGGGTCTGCCTGTCCCTGCTCTATGCAAACCTTTGACTATAGATAAGAAGTACATTCAGTGGATTGTTTCCTGCTGTATAGGGTGGAAGTTATCTACTATCTGTGGGGTGGAGATATCTATATGTTATTTGTCTAAATCTAAACTAGCTATTCAAGGCTCATCTAATCATCATAGAAAGAAACAGGCAACACCAGAGAGTGATTCATCTCACCTGTTTCTGACACGTATTATGGAAGTGAGGGCAATCACACTTTAATTTTTAAGGGCAGCATAGCTGATTGGCACAAGTGGCTTTAGGTATTTAAAGTTGTGGCATAAATTTAACTTCTGGTGTGTCTCAAACCTCACATCACTATCCCCCAGTTCCATTCCCAATTGGTTACTGGACATAATCCTAATTTTTATAGCATTTTGGAGTATATGGTGCATTTTCTTGTGTTCAGTTTGGCAAGAAGAATACGGAGAATCTAGAGTTACAAAACAGCACTACTCGACATTTTAGTGATAGGGCAATTACACAAATAAACAGTCCCACCTTCATTCTTTAAGCAATTTTCTGTTTAGAGATATGCTACCACCTCTGAATCAGTTTGTCTTGTTCTTCTATGAATAAGCTTATCAGTAATATATCCATTAACTGATTTAGTTGATATGCAGGACCTTAATTATGCAATGAGACTTGGAAGGACTATGTTACACTGAGATAATGCACACCTCTGACATGGTGTGAAACACCAAGTGGAACTAAGTAACCTCGAAAGCCTGAATAGTATGTGGAGTTGCTATATTGCATTTTGTGATCTCAGGCAGTGCAACGAAACAAGGATAATTTGAAAAACCTTTAAAAGCAATATTTAAAATGACAAAATCTATGTAAATAGGCTACTGAGTTATTTTGTGGCTAACTCATGAGCTGTAATAACAGCTGTGTTCTGCTCAAAATGTTTAGTCTTTTTTTCTGTATCTTAGTGGTAATTTCAACAAATGAATGAATGAAAGGGGAATGAAGCATCACAAACTTCATTGATACTGGCTTTGAATATCAGCTGTCCTTCCTTCCAGGTGAAAGGATGGTTTTCTGCAGCTTCATTGTCTTTAGTGAAATGCATAGCAAATCATTCACATGATATGTTAGATGAAAAGTAAACAAATCCCCAAATCTCAAAAAGTCATACAAACCTTCTCCCTTTCTCTTCCAGAGGAAAGAAGAGAGTAAGGAAAAAACACCTACAAAAAAAAAAAAAAACCCAACCCTGTTTTAGGCAGGGAACAATGTTGTTGGGAACAGACCTGGACCGAGGTGAATCACATCACATCAAATCGAATCAAAACAAAACAAACTTGACATCCAAGTGAGAACAAAACCTTTGGAACTGCTACTTATACTCCTTTTCTGAAAATAAATTATTTTTGCAAAGTCTCTTTTGAATTATTATTTTTTCCATTTTACTCATCATAGGCAGAGGCTGCAGAAACTCAATATCACAGAGAAAGCCTGATATAGTGCCGGAGACTCTGGCTCCTGGGCCTGGGAGGATAGGCTACAGGACCATTTAAAATCCCATTATGCTGTTAGCAGAAATCTTATTTCACCTTTTGCAATTTTTTCCCCAATTTAGTAGCTAGAGGTCATATGTTTAAGCAAGTTCCTAGTAGCTTTTGTTCTATCAATATACTATAAACTGCCCCATTCAAGTAGATGTACAAGCTAATGCCAACTTTCCTACAAAATCTCCTACCTCTAGAGATTAGGCATTATATCCTTAGTGGAAATTTGAGGATGCTGAACAACTCTGACAAGGAATCCTGGAAGGTAACAGTCAGGGCAAAAAGAAACCTATTTTGACTTTTGTTGTCGCATTAACATTTTGATTTTTTCTGCCATGATGTGCAGAATGCAGGAATAGAGCCCAAAAGAAACTGCTGATGTTCAGCATCATGCTCAGCAAGGAAGGGGCAGCAAAGGGATGAAGGGATGCCTTCCCACTGAAGAAGAGGCTGACCCTTTGACCTTAGCTGTTCCCACTCACATACAGATATAGAAATGTAAGCTACTCAGCATGATGCCAGTTAATTTAAATTACCTAACATCCCAAAGGGCAGCTCCCTGCTGAGGAGCCTTTTCTTTTCTTTTTCTTTTGACCTTCTAATACAGAGTAACTTTTCACAAGGATAAGTCAGATGGTCAGCTTGGGAAGTATTCCGTTTCTGTGGCCTTTGGAGGTTCATGCAAAAGGTCATCTCAGACCACATTCTGCTGAATAAGGGGTTGGAAAATTGCTAAATTATACTGAATGGACAGATCCTCAGTCCATGTAAAATGATGTAGCTGCACCAATGTAACTATCTTGCTTCTCCAACTGTGTTAAGCAATAAAAACTAGAAGACAGATTTCCTTCTTCATGACTGCGATTTATTTAATTACTCTTCATCCAAGCAGCAAAGATCCTCTCAGCCCACAGAAGTTCTACCAGTTGCCTGCTGTGACAGCACTGAATCCAGCCCTTTGGATCACAGGGTGAAGCAGGACCTTTGGGGCCCTGGTAGGTGCATCCCACTGGGCTGACCTGCAACACCACGTCGTCCCTGCTCAGTGACCCTCCCTGTGGCAAACTGCTGCCTGGAAGATTAAAGGGCCTCAAAATGTAGAAATTATGGTTATCATTACAAGAAATATTAGATGAGGGATGTAACAGAAATTACGTTTTCAGGGACCACCTGATATATTTGTTTGAATGGTGTATAAATAATGAAAGCTATACAAACTAAAGGTCTTATGAAAAGTTATATTTGCCCATGGGATCCTTGCCCAGGTATGACTGTGTCCACAATGTGAGAAATAATGTTTTCCTCCTGTAGTTAAAAGTAAATTGATCAATTAGCAAATCAAACATCCTATGTGCACTGGGGACTTCCATTTTGCTTTCTAGATTCTCTCAGCTCTGGGTTTTCCACATCTTTTCTTTATTTTTGCTATTTACTGGCACTTCTGTTTATGTCCTGCTCCCACTGCACTTGTATTCAAGATGCTGAGCAGATTCAGCTTTGCCTGAAGAGCTGACCTCCGTTTCTTGATTCCCTGCAACCTGTGGGTCTTCCTGCTTGACATTAATTTGCTGAAACGTGATTGCTTATTCTTTGTTAGTCATTTGTCTGGCTCTAAACTCTGATCTGGTGTTGTTGAAGGGCTTTGCAAAGTGGGTCATTCCCCCCAAGCACCTCCTTTGCTGCTGCTGAGTGCCTCGGTCAGCCCTGGCACAGCTTGAGCCCTGGGGAAGCTGTCTCATGCCTCCTGCAAGTTGGTTTTCTCCTGCTGAATTCTCTAAGGGAGCCAGTGTTCATTTCAGATAAAGTACAGAGAAGGACTTAGCTTGTTTTTCTAAAGGTTCTCTCCTGTTTAAAACCTTATTTTCTTTATTTAAGAAAATATATCTTTTTTTCAGTTAAATTACACAACAGTTCTATATTGTCTTAGGAGGGCCTCCAGAAGGTGTGAGTTAGCATTTGGAAGTCCTACACAAACAAATCCTGAGGGGCTTCAGTCAGACAGCAATGCTATCTGTTTTGTTAAAGATCTATGCAGTGATATACACTTACTGGGCTAGTGGGAACTGAAAGCAAGGGTTATGTATGTACAGAATATAAACGATGTATATAATTTTCTACTAGAAAAGGACCTTTCTTCCAGTATCGTATCATGCCTGTGAAGCAAGCTGTTAAAATGTTATTTGGATTGGTCAGATGAACTTTTTTTTCCTGTTAATTATAGTCTAAATCACAGCTATTTACTTTTGCGCTTAGTAAAGAAGATATGCACTCAGTAGCAAGGTGAAAAAGGGGAAGTTGATAAGAAAACTCTTATCTCTGGTCCAGTATATCCAGTTTAAAATTCTGTGCAAGGATGTTCAGAAAATTTTGTCACTTGTAGAGAATTTAATCACAGGCCTCAGAAGCAAGTGAAGTATGTATTTTTTCCTCCTCTGCTCATGAATCTCCTATCAGTTGATATTTATCAGTCCAGTTGTGTTTGTTTTCACCCTCTCACCCCTCCACACTCTATCCCATATGGATGCTTTCAAAGGCTTCTTGCCTTGAAAGGATCAGGCACAGCTGACAAGGAAAGGTTGGCTCTGGGGCATTCACAGGAGAAACTGAAGAGCAGTGCCTCATAACAATATGGATAAAAATATGGATTTCATATGAATTATCAGTATACTCTGAATATATCTGCTGCCAAGGGTCTCCCCTCTGAGCAAGGACTGTTGCTCTCCTGACCATGGGAGATCTGTGCTGGCTCTGCTCATGGCTGTCCCCATTGAGACTGGACCAGCTGCATCTCTACCACATCGTCACTTGATCCAGACTGCTTCTGTTTGCCATTTGGCACCCATCTGTTTCCTCAGTTCAAAGTACTTGAAGTAAGGTGAAGACTGCATTACAGCCCCCAGGGCAATAATCTATGTAACCACAGCCAGTCTCCTCTCAGAAGGAATGAGCTGGTTTAATTCTAAATATAGTTCAAGAGGAGCATGAATCAATAGACATAGAGCACGGATGAGACTAATACCCATGGAAAAAAAAAAAAAACAAGGAAGGAAATTATTTGCCACGTATTCATACCTGTTGCTTTCTGCTGCTCAAAGAACCTCCATTTGATCAGTGAGACTCCCCCAAATCTGATCCCCAGGTGGCCCAGCAGTTTGCAGTAAGAGTTATTTATTGAGGTTCAGCTGGGGATGTACAGAAATAAAAACACTAACTTACTCCAGCATGAGCTAAAGAAGTAGGTAGGTCTGATCAGGGATTACAGCAAATCACACTTGCTATGGGTTTGCACAGAGGGGGCCCTCTAACACCCACTCACCAGTGGGTTACACCACCTTGCTACACCAATTTACATCCTATATCAGAGCCCTAAGCTGGCTCTGAAGTAAAGTTGAAGTTGAGTTCAAAGCAACCCAGCTGCTTCCAGGAGCTGCTGTGCATGGGGCAGGACTGGCAGGGGAAATACTGATTTGTCTTTGAAGTCCTGCTGCTCGATGGATGTTGATTGTCTCATGTTACTGTAAGCATCAAGTAACTTAAAAGCAAACTCTCAGTTTACTGAGCAGAGGACAACAGGCAATGGAAAAATATTTGTCAAGTATGCTAATGACTTCTGTGTAAGGCCCCCATGTCTAGAAAGCCAAAGAACTGCAAATAAAATTGTTTTCTAGAAATCATTTTCCAAGAAAACAATTAGATACACTGGGTACCAATGAGATTATTGGCAAGAGAAACAACACAATACCTAGGTGAATTAATTTCTCACTAAGTGGAATATAAAAAATTTGGGTTTGGGGTTTCATAGACACAATTTTAATCTGATATATATACATATTTATACTTTCATATATTATATAGGCAATATATTATACAAATTATATATTACTATTTTACTAGGTTGTAACTGAAAATGTAATAAATTAATAGAAAGAAAACACTTAACAAACACAAGGCATGAGCTTTTAACAGATTTCCTCATATTTTCCTCATGAACATTGGAGTGCAGCAGTATTATATCCAAGACATACTCTAGAGTGAAAAATTTGGGACCTAAGTTCTGCAGTTCAGTTATGGCTCTGACAAGCTGGGAAAAACTCGTCGCTACATGAGCTATTTTGTGATATGTTTGACAGCTGGGAAACTACAGAGCAAATAAGAATGATTGTGCAAGGAAGTCTGAGGTTGATCACATGACTGATAAGATTCTTATCTGCCTTCGCTTCCGAGACTGGATGGTACCACTTGCCCATAAATTAGCTTCACTTTATCAACATGAGTCACCCTAATATAGTTCAAAAACTTTGTTTGGTAACTGAAACTGGCCAGAAGTACACACCGTAGTGTGGTAAGATATGCAGTACAGAATCACAAAATTGTTTAGATTGGAAAAGACCTTTAAGATCATCGAGTCCAACCATAAACCTATCACTGCCAAGTCCACCACTAGACCATGCCCCTAAGTGCGACATCTACACATCTTTTAAATACCGCCAGGGATGGTGACCCAATCAATTCCCTGGGCAGCCTGTTCCAAGAATTGATATATCTATAGATATTGTGACTGTGCTTGCAACTACAATTACCTCATACTTTGGTCACAATACACATCAGCCTTTGTAAGGGAGAATTGAGTAGCCCGGAAATACGTTTAACTTGATAATGTCATAATGTGTGATATTCATTGTAATGGTCTTTGCTTTCACAAACGTCATTTGCTGGCAAAGTGTGTCTATGCATCCTGATTCTGTATTAGTCATACGAACTCTTTCCCCCAGAATATTTGACAAGAAATATCCTTTATTTCCTGTCAGTCTTGCTAAAGTGGAGAATGTTAGCATACACACTGAATAAGCAATGACAAAATAATTATTTTATAAAATAATAATAATAATATATTATTATATGATTATTATATTGTTATAATAAAACATCATTAATAATTTAATAAAATAATAATAAGCAGTGACAAAAGTTTGATTGCTCTGGAAAGATCTAACTCTAATATCATCACTTTAAACCAAACTAAGTCTCTCTGTATGACAGTCTTTCACACTGCAAACCTAATTATTTTTTGTACTCCATCTTTTACATCTTACTAAGCAAATCCTTTGCTGTGGAAAGGTCCCAAAGAAATCAATAGGTACCTGTAAATCAATAGTGTTCTTGAACAGAAGAGATTACTCCAAAATTTTATATAAATAGAAAATCATACTGAATATCTGAACTATCCTTAGGTGGTCTTTTACTACGCTATAGCATTTTATAGGTATATTTGGCAGTGGTATAACATAGTTGCACAGTATTATGAAATGAGGGTAGTATAAGGATCAGTATAAAGTAGAATTGAACTAAATCAAAAATTAAAGTTTTCCATGAGGGACTAGCTGTAAGTAATTGGGACTTGCAAAAAAAAAATTCTATCATCAGTGAGGAATAATTCTGAATTTGAAATATAATTTTAATTTAAAAGGTCAGCAAAAATTAAACTTTGTTGTAGCAATATGTTTTTTTCATTCTATATCATTTGTACAATGGTCTAAGTACTGTCAGTTTGGATATAAAATCATGTGCATAAGCAGCAGGAGGTTATTTTTCTCCTTAGACTATTTTTGTTGCAAAATAGTGTGCTTAATTAGATTATACTGGTAATTTACTTGACTGCAGAGGGATGCTTTTTCTCCCGCTTTAAGTGGTCTGGGACTATTGATGATATCTACTGAGAGAATTTAACCGTGGTGCTTTCCACATCTTGAAATACAAAGTTTCTGATGTGACCCATGATCTTTGTTAATTCTGATCTTTATCATGCTGGATAGAAACTCTTCCCAGTATATTTGAACCTCCTAAGGACACACACTTATTATCCATGGATAATCTTAGGCTTTCATCTAGAAAAAATCCATCCCAGTTTGATATTTAAGTGGTTAGCTGCTGGAGCTTTACAGCATTGTTTCTCTCTAATAAGAGCATTCATCACCCAAAGGTGCAGTTTATCTTCTGCAAATGATGTAGGAGCAAATATAGACCAAAATGTGACTCATTCCACTGGAATGGCCTCTGAAGTCTGCTACGAAGAAATACATTTAATATTGCTATAGAATGGCTTAAATCTAATTGAAAGAGTCCTCACTACCTTTCATTTAATTTCCACTAGTTTTTCTTTTATGGATGCAGGTGGCTGAAATAGCAGGCTTTTCCAAATCTAAAGTACTGACCCAGATTTTTACCTAAGGCATAAAAAAAAAAAAAACCAAAAAAAAACAAACTATATTTCCCTAGGATTTCAAACTCTCTGGTAAGAAAAATAGATGTATATGTGTAAATACGTGCATGCAAGAGAGAAAAATAAAGCTGCAAATCTCAGCTCAGGAATAGTCTGCAGCGGAATCACCAAGATATCCTGATTATTGCCCCCAAGAAGGACCCTGAAAGAGTCTTTGGAGGGTTCTGGCAGAAGAGGTGTTTGATACCATGGGTAATGAAATGGTCTCTAGTTGTTTGAAACTGAAGAAAACAGGACTGTGCGCATTTTTGTTGAGAGAGTAACGTCAATATCTTCGTCCAACAGAAATAATCTGCAAGACCCTCAGACTTCTGGCCAACTACTCAGGCCACAGATGGAAACCACTTTGTGCAGGGGTTCCCTCTTCATTTGCGTGCCCTGGACATGGGTATCTGCTGGGTGTTGAATACACACTGATCTGCCAGACACTTTTTGGAACATGATTATAACCTAAAGTTGGTCTTGATACTTTTCACTGTGCAATTGTTTGTCTAATAATATTGCTTAAATTTTATCTGATAATTTGGAAAAGCAAAGCACAAAATTTTTCAAATAGTACCAAGATATCGGTTTTCTTTAATTCTAAGAGGAGGAGTGATGATTTTTGTTCACCTTTATGGAGTTTGGTATTAAACTTTGAGTGTGATTGTGAAGGTAATAGCCTGTAACAATATGCCTGTAACAGCAATAGCAACTATTACTACTGCTACTACTATTACTACAGCTACTACTATTACTACTACTACAATTTAAAAACCTTTTTCAGCATTTCCCCGTGTGCTGTACGCTTGAACAAAGGGTAAGATAGGGAAATAAGGAATTACAGAGTAATATCACATATATTGTGTGACATATACACACAAGCATATACACACACAGATATCCTAACATATATGATCTCAGCACTTCTTCACAAACGAAAAGTCATCGAAGATGAGCCTTTGCTGACAGATGATTTTAGCTAAAGCTGTTAAACTATGCTACATACCTACCTCCACTCCCAGGGAGGAACGCACAGGAACCACTGCCTCTGGTGGCTGAGCAATGGCCATAGGATTGGCAACATCCCATAAGGTCAAGGTACCCACCAGTGAGGTCTCGTCTACCTGAAAAGGTTAAAAATTAATTACGTAAATCCAGGCTGAACTCTCCTGATCGCCAGCTAAAACAGGCAGGCATCCTTGGACATTCACTAATCCCACCTGTCTGAGGTATCACACTGATGAATCACACTTTTCTGTTGTTTATTTATTTCCATTTCTTTCTCAAGTGTGCTAATGAAATACCTAATTTTTAGAAATCTAGTCCCTGAATCAGAACTAAGACCCAGTATGAAGTGTCTAGACTACCAAGGTAGTGCTCTGAAGCAGCCTGGCATGGGCTTCCAGCCCTGCCCATGCCCCTCCCCTTCCTTCCCCCACCAGGGGCTGTCAGCAGCAGATCTGTCTGGCAAAAAGACCATTTCTGTACTTTTACAGTAGGCAGTCATTAGAAAAAACTACAAGAACAAACACAGAAGCATGCACTGAAAATGATGAATCCCATTCTTTCCTTCGGTAGCACTTGAAATTATTATGGCCAGACTCTAAATGTGGTGTTATAAAAAGGAAATACCCTTTTTGTCACTGACCTCTGCCAGAACAACTCCTGTAATTCAGCTGGAAAGTGAAATGCCATTTATAGAAAACTCTGTGACACACGTGAGATGCAACACTCAGCAGAAGAAGAACCTAAAGGGTTGACTTCAGTTCACATTTATTGAAGGAATTTATGTTTCCAAACACATTTGTAATGGAATTTCCATTTTGTGAAAAGAATGAAGGAAATAACGAAACTTTCAAATAGAAGCAAATCCCATGAGATGAAATTTTAGCAGTGTTTAGCAGTTCTTATTTCTGTGGTGTATCTTATGAAGTTCTGGACTAATATAGGCATTTTCCCAAAGCTTGGAAGTTTCATAAGATTTACAGCAATATGTTTTGTAGGAAAAGATTTTTGTCAGAATCCATGCTCTTTGAAAAAATGTGCCAACTCTCCAGCTTCTGGTAGTCACTCAGTCTTAGACTAAAAGATAAAGTATTTATTTGGATTACAATTCCTTAGCTCATAATATATGATGACATCTTTAAAATGTGGTTAGAAAGGAAACTCTGGAAGCTACACTCTGCACTATAAATGCTATCCTTATTTAATTCTATAACCTTTTCAATTGTCCTTAAAATCTTCTGAAAATATGAGTTCGTTTCAAGGGCAGACCTATTTTTTATAAAGCAAGGTCTAGAGTCCAGTCATAATGATTTTTGAATGCCAGCTTGGTATAAAGCTTACACATTCTCACAGGTTATTCAGCATTCCAGGAAACTGATCCAGGCCCAAATTGGAAACACATTATGTAACTGCATCTGGCAAGAGAAGAAATTAGATTTATAGATTAGGGGTTTTATCAAATAATACCTCACACGGAAGTGTGAAGCTGTCTATGGAGCACGCCTGATTGCAATCACTGACCATTACAAAGGAATAAACTGGCTTAGGCGCATTAAAGCATTTACAGAATATACTGAGCAGTGTTAAAATAAAGGATGTCATAAATTGTGTACTGCAGCACTTTTCAAACAGCCAGTCACCTCTGTTGTGAACCTTACTGTATTTTAATTGTCTGAACTGTGCTGTTATCACAGTCTCCTTCTTTAAGAGCAAACACAAGTTTAGCCTGAGGTTATTGGAATGCTTGATAATTTTTTAACACGCTTACCATTGCTTCAGCTTAAATAACCTACAGTCTGCCTCACCAGAAAATGCTAAAAAAAACCCTGCAGGTTTGTCTAATGAGAGGTTTACAAGCAGCCATTCCATGCCGAAGCTTGCTTTTCCATTAGCACATAAAGGGGGAACAAACCTTGGCTAATTACTGGTTAGCTACTGTTTCATGAAACCATTTTTACTGGATTTTGTAAAATAAGTCATTCAGAAGCACCCACCTTCTCATTCTTGCACCCCATGCCATTCAGTAAAGTAGCAGCCATTCTACCGGACTGCACATATTCCTATTCCCATCTACAGGCGGAAATTTTTATTTTCTTAGGCAACATTATTCCTTTGGCACATCCTAGCATTTCTGTATGAAAGATCTCAGCAATACTCAAAAAGTGCCGCGTGTTAAAAAGGGTGTAAAACAATGGCTATTTATACAAATACCTACAAGAAGGAGGATGATTGTTCCTCACCAGTGAAAAAAGGTCAGCTGGCAACAAGTCCACCTCTATTGTAGCTCAAGGGTAAGTCCAGTGCCTATGGGTAGATCTAACCATCCTGCAGGTTTTGACAGTAATAAATCTGTTGTATCAGAGATGTCAGCTTCTTGGAGGACTTCACCGGTGCTCTAGCTACCAGAGTTAGAGAAAAATGAGTTTGAGTATGCCTGGCCATGTTGCAGTCACACCTCCCCTGCAGGCTCAGCCTGGCTTTCAAGCAGTGTAATGGTTTGCAATGCATGAGCTTGCACGAGCTGTGATTTTATGAAATATATTCTGCTCTGAGTTGCCTTGGAGTATTTATGCCACAATTCATTTGATACCGTTGTGTTGCGTTACAATTTGTAAGCTCTCCTTGGGTGTGTTGTTCAGCTGTGCCAAGAAAGAGGAGAACTTGCCAGCCTTACAAACCTCAGTGAGGTTTTGGGTTAGGTATTGTAGCTAGCATTTCAAACATACTCAGTTTTACTGCCTCAAGATTTCAATGTGCACGTTGTAAGATTTACGCAGTTTACCACTACCCACTGGTAACTCAATTGTTTCTACTGATAGGAGACTTAAGAAAATAATAATACAAAGATAGCAAAAATTATTTATATATCACTATATAATAATTATACTTATAGAAAAAACAAATTTTAATCAAATAAAAATTATTATCATAAATAATAACAATAATACGTCTCTTCAAGAAGGCAGATCTGACATCTATATTTTAAAACCCAGACTACTGCATAAGGAAGTTCAGTAGTTTGTTGTTTATTCAGTGGATGAAGGCTTAGAAAACACCACAACTGATAAAAAAGGAGTAATAATTTATTCAGTTACTGAAGAATAAATAAAACACAAAAGAAATGCAGATTAAAATTTGCGTCTAATTAAAACTATCAACTGAAATGATATAGATGCATTAATATAAATTTGGAGTAATTCTCTGTATACTTTGATGGAGGTGGAATGCAGAATTGCAGCAGTTTCCATGAAAGCTTCTATTCTACTACTGGTCTTTACTTTTATAAGAAAAAACATATTAATATGATTGCATGCTCTTGACTGAGTACCAAAACTAAAATTGCTGCAATGAGTTATGGGATTTCATTTTGGAGCCAAGAGATTAAACACAGTTACTTATCAGTCACCCAGCAGCTTACTTAGTTTGTCACTCATCTGCACTGAACTCGGTAGCCCAAAATCAATACACTGCAGCTGCAGAATAAATACAATATATGCCCTTGGAAGAGGAAAGCATGTGGTATGTAAAATGATGGGTATGATGATCTATAAATGAACAATAGATTTTTATTTTCTTCTTGTCCGTTGAGATTCTAATATAGAGGAGTAGCACTGTAAAATGGAAAGTGTTTTCACCTGCACATGTCCATTCTTCACTTCTCTTGCTACTGCTGCAAATATATAAAATAGATGATGGAAACTCTTGGTTTTCTAAGAAAACTGTTCTTAATTCTGTCCCAATAGGGATACTGTGTGAGTGCATACACTTCTGCACGTATTTTATTACTACCATATACACACATATGTATAGACAGACATATACCCACTGAGATACATCTTCTATGTACATTGAGATGAAAAGAAAAAATATATAGGTATACATTAAAATTTTGCATACTTATTTGACTGACAAAAATACCAGTTCTTCATAGTGAGCTTCTGTTAGACGAAATAAATGTTTAATTAAGTGAAAGTATGCAAAGAAGTACTCATATCCGAAATGCCTTATGAAGATTATCTAATTAATCCCTACAACTTCTCCAGGTCCCTTTGTAGTATTTCTCTATTAAGATGCTATTTACTCCCACTTCTAGCTAATTAATGTGGATGCAAAATAAGAACAGACCAATCCCTCTGGTCACAGCACATCTACCTGCCACAGCTCACTTTTCTGTTATCTATCATAATTTTTTATTTATAGATCTGAGGTGGCTTTAAAGCCACGTTACTTTGGGCCATCTTATGAAAGGTGTGTAGATAACTAAAGATTCAGATAGGTGAGACTTCAAAAAGATCTTTTTCTGAGGTCAGAATCTGCTTTATAAACACGTAAAAATGCATTTGTGAAGACAGCTTCTGTTCCAAAGAGTTTTAAATCTCAGCTGACAAAATATTATTACCTACTGTTTTATTTCACTTTAACATATTTTTGTCTGTTGTCTGGTCCTGTCACATATTTGTAAAACCACCTCTTCTTTCTCTCACCTCCCTTTGCCAATGTAAGTTCATCTGGACGACTGCCGGCCCTTCTGCTCTCCGTGCTAGTCTTTTAATGTTCAAACAGTTGCAAGTGACTGTCCTTCTATAATGCCAGATCAATTTAATTTTTGCAAGGTTTCATGGTGGTGCTCTGTTTGTACAATTAACTGCATGTAAACCTTTTATTTTCCCCCTCTGAACCCCTCTAACAGTCTATAGTCAACATAAAAGCTGTTGCTCAAAAGAAGAATAATTGAAAATGGCCAATGAAAAACCTGTATAAAACAGGCTGTATCCACATTGGCCTTTACAGCTGACCTGGTCACTCAGACCCATGCTTTTGCACATATGTACTGTATAACACAACTTATTTCTCTGGTGCAACTCCGAAGAACAAGCATGCTAGGAAACTGCCGATGGAGCCGTCTTTTACATCCACTGACAAAAACAATTCCATCATAATTCTCAAACATTAAAAAAAAATACAGAAGGAAGACCAGCAGGAGACAGATAAACAGATGAATCAAACTTAAAAGCAAGAAATAACAAAGGCTTGCTAAAGTTCCTCATGCTACCTTACTGCAGGAAGACAGAGTTTTGCAGAAGAGAAGTTTAAAACCCTAAATCATGTCAAAAAAATAATCTTGGAGCTCTATCCTGCCCTCACCATCACTTCTCCCTGCTTGCCCCTGCTCCCCAGCCATAGCTCATTTCCATTGCAGTGACTTCTCTGCAGCTCACACCACAGAGGTGTCTCCTTCAAAGAGGTTGCAGAGAGGCCATCACACAAAAATGACTGTAGTTTCAGGCTTCATTAACCTTTTGTGGATTTACTGCTGATGGCTTGGTAGGCACCCTGCTTACCAAACGGCTTCATTTATGGGATGCTATACCAGCTAACACAATAAAATATGTCACCAAGCCCTCCTCTTTCAAAGATCACCCTAGGATAGAAGAATTAATAAAAGGTAGGACAGACGCAAGTGAATCAGGCAATCTTATGAAAATATATTAAGGGGATTTTGATTCCTGAAAATAGTTTTTTGATGGCTTCATGGGACCTTTCTGTTTTTTCTTGCTATTTTTGAAATACGGTAGTGTTCAAAGCAATAGACATGACCTTAGGTGAACTACATGAAAAAATATTTAAAGCAGATGCTCCAGGAACAAATACAATGACAGTAGCCTCAGAGATTCTCCACCTCTCACCATTAGTTAGAGGAACTGGATTGTCTGGCCACATAAAACTCTCCCATGATTGTTGCTTGCAACAGCCTCAGCCTCACTTCATTGCTAGGTCCATTCCTTCCCTCCAGTCTGCTGGAAGAGTTTTTGCAAGCTGTCAGCCGCGAAAAAACAAAACAGAACAAAACCCAACTTCAGCTGCTTCCTAATGTTTAATTAACAAGGGACTGAGAATCAGGCCTCAGCACTTCTAGTTTGAGTGGGTGATCTGCCCAGTCACAGACGGTGGTCACTGGAACGCAGAGATGCTCTGTCTGCATATAACTCATAATAACGCAGCTTCAGCCAGCAATCGGAAGTGCAGCCAAACACATGCTCATGTCAAAAATAGAAATTTGTCTGAGTAGTGTGTTGGCACCACTTTGACAGGTATATGATTTATAAACTATTCCTCGAGGGGAAAAGGAAGGCAAATTGTTTAAACAAAAGTGTCGGTACTTTTATCACTCTCTTCCTTGGGCAACGTTTTCTGACCCGTGGCTATGTTCCAGACCTCTCTGGGCTGGAAGGACTGCCAAGAAGGACTGAAGGTTCTTCCTGAAGGGAGCTTCTGCCTCCAAACAAAGTTGGGGGCTGCATTCCTGGAAGTTAAATTATAGCTATATCTTTGAAGAGAATGGAAACCCCCTGGGCTGATAAAAAGATATGCTGTAGTAAAGAGGGAAAGACACAGCTATGTTTTGGCTTGAGCTACCCAGACTTGATGTGCTTGCCCGCTAGTAGCAGGGTATGCATGTATCACCAGTGTTGGTGGGCACCAGCAGCCCTGAGCATCATCTCGAGGAGAAGGAGGAGGAGGAGGAGGAGGAGGCCTGCTCTGCCTATCTGTCTTCCCCTGCCTGCCTGCCTGCCAGAGCCATCTGTGATATTCACTTCACCATTCAGGAGCATGTTTCTGCAGACGAGTCAGGAGCTGCCCTACTATTTGCTGCAGATTGAATTGGCTTATTTTTCACCTGGGGGCCTTCGCTGGATGGAGGTGTAGCAGCTGGGCTAAAATGACTGTAAGGACTTCCCTCGAACTCAGTGGAAGAGAGCTGGGAGCTGGAAGACCTCCTACACCTCCAAAAAGAGCAGTCGGACTTTTCTCAGCAGCCCTGAGACTTGGCAGCCAGGCAGCACGTCACAGTCTCTGGCTAAATTCCCGTTTGGCCTTGGGACTCTCAGTTTTGGATCCTGCCTGATGAGTGTCTCTGGCATGGTGCTTGAACTTCTGGGTTTTTTTCCCCCCCTCTTTCACATCTCTTTGGTGCCTTCCCAGCAGCAGAAGGCAATGATGTCTTAGCAGAGAGTTAGCTGTTTGTGGACCATCCTGGTGGTCCCTTGTGGAAAGCAGGCAGGCAGCCGTGGGCCGCAGACAAAGCAAAGCCCTGCATGGTCTTCTGAAAGCTCAGCCCTGTGCTAAGAACAATGCAAATGGACCTTCCCTGGAGAAGTGGAGAGTCAGCCTATCTTTTCAACTCTTTCTACAGCTACTTGGAATTTGAAAAAAAAAAAAAAAATCTGCAGTGGTGCTTTGAGACGCTCTTTCTCAAGGCAAAATGGATACCTTGGAGATAAGCAACATTATGTTTCATTTCACCAGCAAACACATCTAAACAGCAGCACATTGTAAAACATTGACTTCTATTGTCAAGGTTGCCTACTGTAATTCCAATTGCCATCAAAGAGCTTTTGACATTTTATCTCAGTCAATAGAGATAAACATTTTGTGCCGATTAACTCAATTAAAATGTTGTGCATTACAATAACAATTAACAGCTCCGGTCTCTGCAAAATCCTGTTTACAAAAGCAATTTGTGTCAATCTGTGACTATTCTGAGGCTTGAAGCTTGACACCTTGTGCTGCACTGCCCTCTTTGGCCTCTTTTACAGGAAAAAGCTAGGTGGGTTTAGAAAACATAATCAACTTGGCGTACCCTCTGTTTCAAATGTGCAGCTGGAGACAGACTAAGGGATATAGTGCATAATTTTCCAAAGCACAGAAGAGATTTAGAAGTCTCTCATCAAGACTTAGACTCCTAGATAACTTAGCTGTGTTGGCAAATCACATCCTTACTCAGAGAACTCCATTTAACCTTAGCAGCAATCACGCCTCTTGGTCCCCCAGGTGCTTGAAAAGCCTCCGTCACATTTAACACTGTGTCATGTGTCTATCACCCTTGACTTCAGGATTATTCATGACAAGCAACATGATATAAAGTAAAACTAACTTAATCTACCCTGAGCTTGGACAGGCTTCACATAGTAGAAGAATACTTACCGAGTTCTACTCCAGCCAGATTTTTATAAATTACTTAAAACAAATACAAGGACTTTCACTTAAGGGCAAAATCTTTAGTAATCTATAGCTTCATTTACTATGATGTGAGCCTTGATTAAGAAAGAGCTGTGATATAAGGAAGTCTCAGCAGCTACATTTTATTTTAATGGAGTAGCTGGCCACATTTATAAAACCCAACCAGTCACTATCAAGCATTAGCCCTTGACTCTGCTGGCTGCTCAGGAGGGATACACCATGCTCAACTTCAGTGGTTTGAGTGTATCAAAGGGGCCTACCAATTTAAAAGTATTTTGTCCTGCAATCTATATACCTCTAATTGAAAGTCCTGCGTAGTGATTCGTGAACACAATCTACCACATGCATAAGGACATAATTTTATTTGCATGTGGAAAGTAAAAATACCCAAGTAAAAGCCCTGAAAAATCTGGTGGGAAGGAAGAAGTGTGAGTTGCCAAGAGTAAATCAGATTAAATGAATGTAAAAGAAAATTAAGTATTCCACATAGTTTAAATACACATTTTTAAACTAGGGGCTACTTAACACATTTTTGTATATATGTATATAATCAACAGCAGGAAATTGTAAATTACACCCAAATAGGAAGTAGTTGATTGTGATAAAAAGTTAAAAAGCAAGTGAGTTAAATAGTATTCCCTTGCCTTTTTTTTTTTCACTATTTAGCAGCACATTCAGACATGCACAGTTCCAAAAGATTTCGAGTATAATTCAGACACATTTAATTCAGTTGGATTCACCTTTAAACAACTTTATTTGCATCCTCTAAATGGATATATATAATTCAGCACACGGTACGTTGTGCTATCTCATCTGTATTTATGGCAGTTGTTTGATTTTTTTTAACTCGAAAACAAACAAACAAAGCCTTCATAAAGTTTTTTTTTTTCACTTGCAATTTCCTCAAAACCCTTCCCACCATGCTGCTGTGGCAAGTCCTTTTATAGTTACCACAGTATTGCCACATTATTTTCTACATCCCGTGTAGCTGCAAAAGAAACTAATTCACATTGGCTGCAGATCCACAGGCTCACATGTGCTTAGCATTAATGTAAAATCAAGGACATATAAAATCATATCATATTAAACTCCGCTATAACATGCAGTCAGTTTCCAGTGTTAATTGAGACTATATGGGCCTAACTTACATTGCATTTAAAAGAAATAAAAAATGTATCTACGTAAATAATGTGAAACACATACCCGAGCATCTCTTTGGACATATATATGCTGACAGAGATTTATACAACTATTTGAACTCACATGTATATATAAGTCTATACCTGTATACATACAAAGTTAGGTTATAGAGATTTATTAAAAATCTCTTAATTGACTGTATTGTCAAGCATTTTGCTAAACTCTGCTATCATTCAATTAGAAAATCCGAAAGATGAGGGGTTTAAGGGAGGAAGGTTGGAAAAGTAGTTAAGGCCAGTTCTGAATGAAGGAATGCCTCCGGGTATGAGATTCATTTGTCTTTGTACTAATGGGTTTATGGCTTTCTTTTTAAACAGCCAGCTGGGGCCGGGGCAGGGGTGGGTAGGTAAAGGAGGAATTGCTAATCCCAGCTCCTGCCCTCCCCATCTGCCGCCAGCCAGCTCCGCCGATGGGCGACCCACCCGCTGCCTGCTCCTTTCCTGCTCCCCTGCCTTCTCCCTCTGCTGCCCCTCACTCTCTGCCTGCCCGCTCTTGCTGCCTGCCCCATACACCCCGACAATACCCGGCACCAAGTCACTGGCCGAGGGACCGCCGTGGGTCAGAGCTCTGTAGGACAAAAAGATGCCATGTCGAGAAGAGCATCTTTTGATCTGTGGTCAAGGGAGAAATATTTGAACTGCGGATGCCTGCCAGGTCATGGGCAACGTCACGCCTCAGCAGAGATACCCTGGCTCTACACTGCAAAATCAGCCTCTGATTCTTATGGTGTTTTCCTTCCCTACATACACAGAGGGCCAAACTGACCCCATTCTTAGCATTGCTCTGCCTGTGTAGGCTATACGCATACTGTTTCGCTAATCTGCGTGAAAGTGCCCGGATATGGAAGCAAACAGCAAGACATCTTATCTTTGAAGAGATCTTGAGGCCTTTTGAGTTTACTGTTGTTGCTGTCATTATTGTTTAGCATATCCTTGAAGGTTTGATCTGAGGGACAGCTGGTGGGAATGCAATTTAGCTTGTTAAAATGCAGCAATTATTTAAATATACACCAAGCAGGAAAGCAGAGGCAGAGTGAGTTTCCTCTGTTAAAGTGTTACAATATGGGTCTTTCGGGAAAGGGCGGGGGGGAG
>VXBJ01004534.1:294002-322383 GCA_013400055.1 Nycticryphes semicollaris
CCAGAAAGAACAAGAAGGAAAAAAAAAGAAAGGAAAAAAAAAAGAGAGCAATACAGAAAGAAATGCAAGCACTTTCAGGCCTGGAAGCAAATTTTTGTATTGTTGTCTGTAGTTGTTCAGCTACAGCTTAAATCTAGTTTATTCTTAAAACTTTTATGTGTGAGAATGAAGTGAAGGAGACACACCCCCCCTGTTTCTCAGGGGGTGACTGGCAAAACCTCCAGTGTAAACATAGATGCTCCTGTAATAGCTCTTATTCACTTGGGGAGGTCTCTAGCTGGTACAAACCTGACGTCTACCAGCATGGCTTGTCAGTACTATGTACTTGCAAACACTATTGCAATAACAGCAAATCACATCCAGCACAAATGGAGCCTTGGAGTGACCTTTTTAGTTAAGAATTAGAAACGAGGATTCCACAAGCAGCAGGAATATCCCAGTTGATGAGTTCAGAGCGCGGTGCAAAGCAGTTATAGCCCAGCGATTTCTAATCCCAAAGTCACACTCGACTGGCAAAGCTCAGTACAAGCACCCCAGCAAAAAATGTTGGCTGTGACTTGTGCAGGGCTAGGCTGGAGACTTCTGCACCTCTGCCTGCTACCCTGTGGCTGCAGAAACAAGCCAGGACCTTGGCTGCAGTCTACCAAGATTATCAGATCGAGGAGGCTGGAACTGGCAGCAGAGTGTCCACAGGGGAGGAGAGCAGCCAGGGGATGGTGAGCACAGGGAAATGCAAAACACTGCTATTTTTCTGAATGGAGTCCCATAGGCACGGTAGAAAATGTGCCACTTGGCCTCTCACAGTCACACAGCTCACACTCATAGGATATGGAGATATGATTTTTTTTTTTTTCCTGAGTGCAATCTGTCTGCTCTAGTGGGATTAGAAAATGTGTGGAAGGGGCTGCCTTGGTGAAGAAAGGCTAAATACGTCCTGCTAGTTCTTGCTGGAGCCTGTGCGCTGCTCTTGCCTGCTCGCCAGCTCAGATGCAATCCCTCCCCAAGCCCTTCCTGAAGGCCAGTAGCTCTGCTCGCTTCTTTTCCCTGGCCAGGAGCCAAATGCCACAATTTGGTTCAAAGTATCAAGGAAGACCTCCTATGGGGCCAGTTACTGAAACCCAGAAATATCACATTGTTGAGGGGAGAGGGCTAGCTGCTACCAGATCAGCAGCACATATCTGCTAACGCTGCACATTTCTGTGCATCAGGCATCATTGACATTTTATCCTCGGGTTTGTAATAACTCTTTCAATGCCACGGGCTCACCACAATTGCTTCACTAGCACCTCCCCTCAAGAAATCAAGTGCAAAAGCAAAGGCCTGCTTGTTAGAGCCAGTGATCCCTTGCCAGTGCTTATGGCATTGCTGGCCTGTAAAGCGTTGTGATCTCCTGCTTTCCAATGGCGTTCCGGTTAAATTACACCCCAAAGGGCTCGCCACGAAGGGGTTAACACTCTAGCAGCCTTGCTCGGTGGATCAAATTCTTGCAAGAGCTCGGCTCTCCTTGCTTTGTTCTTTAGCGGGATGCATTCAGCAGGAGCAGCATTAACACTGTGGGATCTGTTGTCTTCCTGCCACCAGCGCCCTTCCTCTCCTCCCTGACTTCAAGGCAGCGGGGCTTCAGCCCGCTCCCTGTTTGCGTTTCGGCCCGGCAGGAACAATCTCACTCTTTCTTTCACGTTGTCCCAGCAGCAGCTCCACATCAGTAGACTCTGCCCCTGCGGGGCCCCGGCTTGGGGACAGCAGCAGCCACCGCCACTTCTGTGCCACCAGGCGGGACAAGGAGAATGTGCCTCGCCTGGTCGCAGGGGAGGGAAGCCTGCACTCGGCAAGAACTCTGAACAGATGCCACTTAGCTGGCTTGGAAATGGCTCTTTAGTTGCTTGCTGTCGCCCGAGAGGTCTGTCCAAGCATCCAGAGCTCATCCCAAATCACTTTCATAGTAGTGGCTTTGCCTTTTGTCATCTGTACACACTATTGCCATCTTCCTTTAAATCCTCATTCAAATATTACATGAAAATGCTCTCATTCTCTGGTACTGGGTCCTGTAGGCAGGGAATGGCCTGGAGCTCTGCCACCAAGCTCTGTCAGCCCCAGACCTGGATGGTCACATACAGCTCCTCACCGAGACTGTGCTCACACCCAGTCTGGCTTCTTGACAGTTAAATTTCATATTAAAACCACAACCAGAAATTCCTGTGTTTACAGTTGTCAAAAGTTTTCTATGCTTATTGCTCAGAATGCTTATTTCTAATGCTTATTGCTCAGAATGTATTGCCTTGAGTGGAAATCTCCCTGTCTTTATGGCATACCCTTAAAAATGCGGGAGTTAATGGTACCTTTGCACCCATGTCAGACATAGGATGCTGTCTGCAGAGCAGCCATGGCTGAGCTGGCCCATGGAAGGTGCCTGGGATATGCCCTGAGGCTTTGGGGGTGTTGGCACGTGGCCAGGGTCCTGGAGGGGCTACCCATCTCCCTTCCCTGTGGTCACCAGTGGAGCATGGCAGTTAATGCTCTCAAAAGCAAATACATTAAAAAATTGAAATACATTCAAGTAACCATCCAGCCAGCCATCTGGGAATGTTGCAAAGGAAAGTAATTCAGGATTTTAAAGTACATGGAGGTTTGCAAAGCTGAGGAGATTTGGGGAGCCCGCTTTGAGAAAACAGGCTGCAAAAGGAAAGGAAATTTTTACATTTATGCCAACAGTGTAACAAAATTTGCCTCAACCCCCTGGACAAAAGGCAGTGACATTGGCCCCTAAAATGTCTCACACCCTCCCAGCTAAGAAACAAGGGCTATCCTCAGAGAAACAGAAGAAAGCAGGTGCACCATTGTATTATCTCACACAGAGAATAGTCCTGCTGCCCTTCACTCACCTGCTGCTCACCTGCACTACACGAAGAGGGCACGACAATGTCCTCTTTTGGGCCTACTGAATGTTCAAGAGCCTGTTCAAGCTCTGTAGTATCAACCCACAAAGTGTTTTGGACTGCCACCTTTGTTCGCCATCAACCAAGGGACAGCTGTGGAGGTTGTGAACAAAGCCCTGAAGACAGTATCCTGGGTAACCTGAGGCATCAGTTCAAAAGTCAGACATCTCAAGTGTCTTCCAGCAGCAAAGCCCATTTGGAAGAAACTGGACAATATCACAATTGTGTCATCAACATTCACTTGAGTGTCCAAACCCATTTCCTTTGAGTGCTTTGGCATCCTTCCTATTAGCGTTCATTTTCAGTCAACATACTTTTAAGTGAGTCAAAAACTACTCATGTGTTGGTCACTTTCAAGCAAATATTTGAAAGCATTACCTTGATGTGCATTCTGAACTGAAATTAAAATTGTTTGTCCCATGTGAGCCTGAAAGGAGTTCATAGTGGCAAAGACTTAGCCCACAACTTCTGTGACCAGCCAGACCCTCTATCCCTGCCACAAATGGCTTATGCAGGAGGTGAAGGTTATGAAGAACCAGCTGCAGAATTATCTGACAAATAATTCATGGACCTGAGCAAGTTTAATGACACACATCTCATCTGCATTTAAATTCACATGTGAATAAAGCTAAAGCATTACAACTGGATTCAAGTGGAAAACAACAATTCCACTTTAACCGGAAATTCCAAGTTTTCAGACAACAATCTTTTCAGCAGTTATACAGATTTCAGGAAAAAGACACAGTGTTGTTAGAGTAGCTCTCTAAATCAATGTCTTTGCTAGTCATAGGTGTATTTTTCAACAGAAACCCTCTTAAGGGGAGGAAAGAAGGAGCTCTTATGTTTCAGCAAAAACAAGGTCTTTCTTTAGAGGCTCAGAATGACCTAAACACAGTAGTGTAAACATCTAATTTTTCACACCATCCTGTAACAAGGAGCCCAAGGCATCCTTCAGGCCCATCAGCTGAATATACCTCGTAATCTTAGGGATGATCAGTTCTGCCCCCAGAAGGATGCGGCAGTAGCCCGGAGGGATCAGACACCACACCATACCTTTGTTTTGTTTTTTGCCTCTTTGCCTTACAGCTTTGTCTGCATTGGCTCTGCAGCATTTTTACCTCCTTTTTCATAAATTGCTCTTGATGAATTTAAGATTCGCTATCATACAGACTACGGATTTAGAACAAATAACCCTTTCATTTAGTTAATACCAGCAGCATAGCTATAAAGCTGTAATAGTTTACGACTTTCAGGACATAACCTGCAACCACAGACAATACAAATTATATTACACTGTGTTTTATTGCTCTTTGAGGCCCACTAAGAGGCTCAGTGCTGTTTCATAGTCCAGAGTAGCGGCTCTTTATTCTTTTTAACGCAGAGCTGAAAAATACTTTAATTCTCTTACAAAATGGTGTGTTTGGTTTTTGCGAGTCTGCTCTCAAAACTGCATGTAGTTCACTTGCTGTAGAATAAAACCAGCACTTTCTATACAATTAAAGGAAAGAGTAGGCATGCACAAAGAGAAATGCCTTCTTCTGCATGCACTGCTCTATGCACAAAGAGGAGCTCCATTTTGGAAAAAAACCCAACCAAACAAACCACACTCTGATAATCATTTGCAAAGAGATGACATCTGAGAGGGAAAAACCTCAGAAATTGCAATTCCTCCCTAAAATGCCCCTTGTTTATTCAGACTGTGTGCTGAGATGCTGAAGGAATCACAAACGCGGCTGGCACAGCTTCTTAATCCTGCCTCTTCTTCTCTTGGCCTAAGAGTGGGCGCGGAGAGGAAGAGAAAGGAGTAGCCATGTTTTCTTTAAATGGAGGGTCTAAATAAAAAATGAAGGTGATAGAGCTTCAGGAATTGCAAAAGACCAGAGGGAGCGGGCGAGCACAAACCAGCCCTGACTTTTAAAACGTGGAAAGGCTATGGGGTTTTTTTGTTGTTTTTTTTTTTTCTTTCTGCTGCACCTGCTGCCTGCACAGCGTTGTATTATTGAAGAGGACTGCAGTCCGATCTGCATATCAAATAGCTGATTTGTAGATGAGGTCATTCATTTTGTGGTCGTATGTTTGCTGTGGTGGGGATGGGCTGTTGCCTAGCAGTAGGCCACAAAGTCCCAGCAGGTTTCTTGAGTCAGCAGCCATCCTCCGCTCCCCTCACCACTCCTCTTCCCCTCGTTGGCAATTCAAATCCAGTCTTGACCTTAATAAATAAAACTCCGAGACATTCGACTCGTTTCTAAGTTCAAAGCACGGGTGATGTGTGGTGAATTGACAGCTTCCTTTGATGATTCATTGGTTTGGTGACTTGATAAGCAAAATACAGATCCAGAACCCTTGGTACCACGTGAATGGAGGGATGACAGATAGCGCCTGGCTGCAAAAACACCCTCCGAGAGGCTGGGGCTGCCTTGGTGCCGGGCTATGCTGCTCTGCTGGTAAAACATGGAAGAGAGGATTAAAAGATCAGCACCACATTTATTTAAGTATTTAAACACGTCAGAAGCGGTTTTGTAAAATTTAAGCTAGTTTTCACATATGACTCTCGGGGAATCAATTATGCCTCTCCTGTTAATTTTGACAGCCACTTCACAGTGGGCAATGCTCATTTGAAACACTTTTAAAGAGGTATTTTCTTCTTTCAAAAGCAGCTAAAGCTACTTACTTGTGAAGTACTGCACATCAAGCCGGTGAAAACAGAAAAAGAAATCAGTCACCGTTTCAAATTCAAAAGAGAGAGGGGGAAAAAAAAAAAAAAACAGAGCAAAGAAGATGAAAACACTGGAGTACAAAGCTGCCTTTAGAAACTGCAATACATATATGTTGTCACCCATTGGTGTCTGATAAGTTGGCAGAAACTGCAGTTTAAGTGCTTTTATTTTAGGAGTGATCTGCTGACAAAAGACACATGTGCAAACCATGCCATTTAGATGAAGGAGTCATATTCACTTTTTGCAAAGTACAATTTATTTATTTTTTCCAGATTATAATGTTTTCTAGGAAGAAAGAAGTACAAAGACCCCTCAGCCCTAAAACAAAACCAAACATCTCAGCACAAATTGGAGCCTTGATAGCTCAAAGCAAAAGCCTCACAAACATCTATTAGAAGCAGGAAATGTCTAATGGAAAACTTACAAACATCTGATACATGAAAGGGAAGGCACAAAACAGGAAAGCAGAGGCATGAACAGCTAATTGCTGTAGATTCCTCACAACATTCACTGAAACACAGCAAGACACATCAGCCAGCTCCACAACACTGGGCTATACAACCACCATTAAAGTATTAGTAAGAACACTTAGAAAACAAGCGCTTGAAAAAAAAATGCTAATACTTTAGACAAAGTGAAGTTGATTCTGCTTGTGACTGAGTTTACAAGGATGCTTTGAAGGTGGCCAGAGGCATCCTGGCATGCTGCTTCTCAGCTAATCCCTGTTACGAAAGCTTGCAATGAGAATAATTTTAAAAAGTACGCTTACTGTTCAAACCCAAACCTAGGTATACAGACAAGCTCTGTATCTTGACAGCTCTTGCATATAGATCCAAACTTGCAGCTGAAACTTGCATTTAGTTTTGACAAGCTCTGGTCCATCTAAGGAAAATCTGAAGTTTTGAGCAACAGCAATACGTTATACTGGAGCGTGGACATGCAGCAAGTACACAGAACCTATTCTGGCCCCTTGTAAATGCTTTCTGCTTGTCTGATTTGAATAAAGTTATGCCTGCTACTGTCAGAACTGAATTTGGCTCATGGTCTTCATGCAAATTGCCGCTTGCCTGAATGTGTGCACCATATTAAGAATGCAAATATGTTTGGACTAGATGATTGTTCCTTTATTTGCTGCACACCCTAATTCACAAGGAGCTGAATCAGGGTAGATTTGGTGCGTGCAAGAAGGCAGACCCAGACAAAAATACATGAAACTGTTTGCAAATAAGTTAATTATGTCAATAGATATAATCTTAACAGCCACCCTTTCTGATGTTATATATGTAAAGAAAGAAAGAAAACACATTTGAAAAAAATAGTCATTCTTCAGGCCGTGAAATGAAGTACCTTTTTCCGCACATACCCCAAACAAGATTACATCCTGGATTCCAGAATTTCCTATCTCCGATGCTTTGAGTTCTGAAGGCCAGAATGTACTATTTTATCTTCATCTGAATTTCAACCCACAGATGTTCTGTGAAGTTAATCGCTTGTATTTGTCTGTTGGAAAGGCATCCAACGTTGAGCTGAAGACATCTGGAAATCTAAAAAACAATCCGTCCTTTATAATTTGTTTAAATGAGTGATAACCATACCCATTAAAAATGTATATCCTATTTCTCATTTTAATTTCTATGATATATTTTTTCATTCCTTCTCACCTCCAGCTGTTATTCTGGAACTTTGCCAACCTTCTGTGAGGCACTTGGAAAAAAAATTAAAAATTAACATATGAGAAAAGAGAAATAAAAAAACCCAACAAAGTGGCATTTCTAGATTTCAGATATAAAACTTCAACAACAAAATTAATTCAGTGAAATTGTAATATTTTTTTGTTTGCTTTCAATTTTTCGTGTGCACATTTTACAAAATATTTTAAATTATTTAGAAAGGAAGGCCCTGAAAATTATTGATACCCTACTTTCAACGTAAAACCAAACCAAACACAAACAAAAAAAATATCTTTTTGACCATATTTTCAGAGCATGCTATTCTTTCCTGTGGGAAAATTCACACATTCCTTACACCCAGATATTAAGTTTGAACTTTCAGTCATTTAATTAGTTCCCAATTCAACAAAGCTTTTAAGCATGTTTTGGAAGCACAAAGCACTTAAGCACATTCTTATTCGGTCCCTGAATAGGGGCGGAGTGCTGAATCACACTGGAAGCTCTCACGGCGGAGCCCAGGGCAGGCTGGTAGGCCACAAAGCCTGCAGGCTTCTCTCTGGTTTTATTCCCCAGCAAGATGGGGTATGGCTGTGATTACATCACACCAAGAATTAAAGCCAGGCCTAGTTTGAAAACACGAAGCTATTTTGCCATCCTATAGAATGTCGCAAATTTATAATATGAAATTGGAAACACACGTCCGCCATAAGATTAAAAAAAAAATAAAAATTATCCATTGGGAATTTATATTTGCTCACTTCTGACTAGTATAAATTTGAATAAGTGTACAAATAGTAAATAGTAATCGGATAAAGCCCTACATAATAACCGTGCAACTAGACTTTTGCGTGTTTTGGATATATGGGATATGAAAATGTAGGTAAACATAATTACATACACAACCAGACAGAAAAGTACACAATTTAAGCCTCCAAAATCTTCAACTGCGTGGTACCTGAGGGATATATGCCCTCACAAATATATACACTCACTCACACACATACAGCAATCAGGTGAATTGCAAGAGTGTCTTGGAGAATCAAGTAAAAAGATGATGCTACGTATCAAAAAGATATCAAAAAAATTTTTTTCAGGTTAATTAACAATAAAATTATCTCCTCAGTAATATTTTCTCTTTTCTCTTTTAAATTTAAGTTTGTACCAAGAAATCTGTTACTTGAAACTACATTTTCCATTTTTGCTTTGACCCCAGGGTGTTCAGCAATTTTTTAAACTTTGTGTGCTAAAATAGTAATATTGCATTTTCTGATTATTTCATATGAGGTTTGTGTCTAAAATAAGCTTGTTTGAAATTTAAACATTCAGCCTTTTGCTTCCAAGACTCCCTGTGATATCAGCGAGGAATGCAGGCTTGAGCCCATTTCTGGGTAGCCTTTTCAACAAATTCCTTTAGCAATGCTAGAGGTAGCAGTCAGTTCTCTATAGAGATAAGCACTTAGCAAATGAAGAAAGCAAAGAATTAATGCAATTCCCAAGAATCTGGGACCTGCCTCCTTACCACAATGTCACGCTGGTTTACACTGATGTAACCCCAGAATAACAAAATGTTCAACTGGGCTGCTTAGTTTTGCGTTCGCTTTGCACGTGGCAATTCTTTAATTGTATTCCTTTGTCTTGTTTCTTTGTAAAGCTTCAAGGTCTGCAAATCTGATTTACTTTCTACATATTGTTTCCAGCTCTCCAGAGCCAAATTCTGAAAAGAATAGATTATATTTATCACATCAGGTAATGTTCTGACTGAGCCAAAATGTAAGGAAGAGGGTAAACATTACTTTACATTTTCTGTTTCACTTAAAAATAATTTTCTCTAAATGGCATTAAATATATATATACAGAAACAGTGTTTGCAACTTTAAAAAGGGATTTCTAGTGCAGCCCAGTTGAAAAAGTATGTTTACCCAGATTTAAATTCTCTGCTTCATTTTAATAAAATGGCAAAACATTTTATTTCTTCTAAAGAAAAATGTTTTGAAAGGTTGAGAAATTCTGCTGCCAAAGGGCTTTAAGCAGGGGGAAAAGGGATCCCTGTATGTTTCATCTTTGTAGGGCTGGTAAAGCCTGAGGAAGGGGGAATTGTGCTTACGCAGAGGAAGACGCCCATCATGCATTCGCCAGCGTGGAAATGTCAGCCATTTTTCTGCACATTCTCCCCAAGCGGAGGCTGGAGCTGCCCTCACTCCACCATCTCAGCCCAGCTGCTCCTCTCCTCTCCTCACCCGGAGAGTGCCTCCACTCACACAAACATTCTCTGCCTTACTACTGGCAGAGTGAAAAATGTTTTCTTTAGGCGAGAAACAAATGAGGAATAGGGGTAAAAAAAAAAAAAAAGAAAAAGGAGAATAACAAAAAAAAAAAAAAATAAAAAAGGTTTAATCATATTTTCCAAACAAGACAAAGAAATGTGAGGCTCGTCCTGCCTGCCTTGCTGGAGAGAGCTGCTCTGCATTCAGGGTTAGCCTGGGTGGAGAATGATGCTGTTGTCTCACAAAGGACTCATGTTGAGCTGAATCTTTGATTACAGGACAAGTGCCTGCATTAGGCCCCTCATTGCACTCACATTCTGCTCCTGCCATTTGTACAAAATTTCTGAGTGATCTCTTTGTGAATATGGACCCCAACTGAATCAAAGATGAGCTCCTTTCCCTCCCCCCACTTATTTTTCTGCGAGCACCCCGTTTCTCTTTCCCTGCTCCTCCTCCCTCTGATCCCCCTCTCCCTCTCTCCTTTCAGACCCTTCATCAGGTTAGGAAAAAGCACTGCTATAGATCTAAAATAAAAATAATCTGATGAATGGAAAACCCTGGAAATAGAGGTATGGGTGGCTCTTGGTGTCTTTTAAAACTTCCCTCTCAGATTCTGTCATGTTTCCTACACAAATGGTGCATAACCTCATGCTTTTCTTAAGAGGATTTATGCTTGTCGCCGCTCTGTATGCCCTGCCACGCTAGATAGAGGACTCCAGAGCTGCTGCTGTAACCATGGCCACTCCTAATTCTCAACTCTTGGCAAATTTCTCCCGGTGTTAAAGGCAGCGTGAGCAGAAGATGCACCAGCAGATGCACAAACATGATAGCCCTGCATCTCACTGAGTAAATGACCTACTGCCTAAACCTGCCGAATTTTAGGTATTATCTGAGAACGCTCTTTTAGCAAAACCACCTAACTCTCATCATCTGTGATGTGGGAAACAAAGCACATATATAATCAACCTAGATTAAAACCCGGCTTCAGTCAAATGTCACACAGGCTTCACGCAGGCTCTGGAAGCTGCATTTTTTATGCATCTGCCCAAATTGAAAAGGTTATTTCGCTGTCTTCAGGATGACTCTTGAGCTGAAGGCAGAACGGAGAGTTGCTGCCCTGAAAGAAGGGGAGTTGCTAGGAGATAAGTCCAAGATTTCAGACAGCATTGGTTGGAGTTATCTCTAATTGACAGCTGCTTACCCTAAGGGTCTAATTCTAACCTTGAGACCAAAACCATAATGAGAGGGCAGCTTTCCTTCACCCCTGTTTTCTAGCCAGGGCAAGGAGATTACTGCAGGCCTGTTCTTCTCTGGTTTTTGTTATGCATCTTTTCGTGGGGCAGCCCTGTGAGATTCAGAGCCTGCTGTGCTTTCTGAGGCTATAGTTTGCATCAGTGAACCCTGCCTGATTCATACCACCTGAATAAACTTGCTCTTACAGTTAAGATGGTCTCACTTTTTCTTTTTTCCTTTCTTTTTTTTTTTTTTTGAAAGGGGGAGGGGTGCAAAGAAATTCTCCTCAACATAAAATGATTTAAAGACTTATTTTTTTTAAGCAGATATTTTAGAGTACAGTCTATGGTTAACCCTTTTTCAGGGAGCCCTAGACTGTCAAAGTTTGTTTTAAACCAAGTCCATGCTGTTAGCAAGTTGCTGTTATTTAGGACTCAAAACTAAACAAAAAGAAACATTCAAAGAAAAGCAATTAATAGAGCCAGGAAAATAAAGTGAGGTAGGTTTTTTTTTCCCCTTCTCTTTTTTTTTTTTTTTTTTTGAAACTGACTAGTCTTGCTAGGATATTGATTTATGAAGAAAAGTCTCTTGGAAAACTTCAACTTGTATGTTGCAGAACTTTACTATAAACAGCAGAAAAGTATAGTAGAGTATTGAGTCAAATTTTGTTCTTAGTTGTACTGATGAGAATCTTGCCTTCTTCCCCTGAACTCACTGGGGTTATTCTGGATTTATACTAAGGTGACTGAAAATCTAATTTGGCTGAATAGTTCCTGGAGGACAATTAAGAATAAGGAATGCAGTCACATTTAGAAACGTGGGGGGAAAAGAAAAGAAAAGAAAAGAAAAGAAAAGAAAAGAAAAGAAAAGAAAAGAAAAGAAAAGAAAAGAAAAGAAAAGAAAAGAAAAGAAAAGAAAAGAAAAGAAAAGAAAAGGAAATCCCAAGAACTTTTAAAAATAAAATAATACCATGAATTCTTGAATCTCAGACACTTTCATGTACAACAACAAAAATGACTAGTTCAGCAAATTTTTTTAAGCAGGTAAGAGTAACTAAACATTTGTATCTTAAGCCACATACAAAATCTGCATCCTCTGCAGCACTCATCCTTTTGAGAGAGAATGCAAGTAGGAACCAGTTCATAGATGTGAGGTCACTGTAGGAATTGCCTCTGACAGACACTGTGGGGCTGAAACCCCTAGGATTGAAGCCATTTCCCCTCACCCTGTGTAAGACCAGGTAACCAAAGGATAGCAGAAAGGAACTGCAGCTCCACAGCATCCTTTCTGGCAGGGGGAGAGAACAGTCTCAGCCCCTTCATCCTCAGCCTCAAAAACCTGTCAATTTTGGATGATGTTTTGAGTATGTAAATACCTATTCTTGAGAAATGCACCGAGATTACGAACTTGCTCCACAAAGACCGACTGCTAGCGCTGATGTTTTCAAAGTTAGCAGTGTGATCACTTCTATTGCATTACGGTATTCTTATTCTGGAAGCAGAGTCCACTGGGCAAATTAATTTCTGAAGAAATAGCTGAATGCCTGCCTGGCAAAGTGGATAATGAGCGTATCACCAGTGAGTCAGAGGGGAGTCAGCAAGGGAGGCTGGACAGTGATAAAACAGTATAGAGGGAAGCTCAGACCTTGGCATCACTCACATCTCTGCTCTTGAGGGAGTGTATAAAAAAGACAACATCCAAAGCCCTTAGAAAAATAGCCTTTAATGAGTCCCATATAATGAAGCCATAGAAAAGGCTCTGTGGAGGCTGGAGGAATTTGAAAGTGCAGAGACAACCAACCCAGTAGTGCATACATGCATATCCATAGCTGCTGGAAACAAGTGAATCTCATCTTCAGCTCCATTTTTTGCTGTATAAATTATTAGCTATATTTACCTAATATACTGAGTCCTCTTATGTATTGCATATGCCTACTGCCTCTGGAAGCAAGAGAATTTTGTATCACTTAAGTGGAATTTGTTTATACTTAAGACTTCAAATAAAACTAAAAATATGGTTCAGTGACATATTTCTAATAATGTCTATTTTTATAGCAAGTTCACTTCTCATTTAATAAGTTGCATGTATTTGAAAACTAATGTTTGTACCAGTGTTTGATGTGCAATTAAAATTTGTGCAGAAACTGCTTCAAGAATACTCACAAGATTTGTTCTGTTTCTCTGAAGATCAACTCTCTTTTCTTAGCACTGTCTTGGTAAAGTTACCTAAAATATTTGTTTCTCCATCTGGAACAATGAAAATAATGAAAATTAACTGCTCCCATGAAAAACTGTGATCTTCACAGCAGAAAGCAAAAAAAGGAACAGCACAGAAAAAGAAACATGATCTTCACAGCTTCCAGAACCGTGATATAAAATTAGGAGAACTATCATGCAATTTCACAGGGACATAAAGGGGCGTAAGGCACCAACGCTCTCCACATGAGTTGCTGTAATAGAACTCTGCACCTGAGTTAGGAAATCTTCCTTAATTTTTATCTTGTTGTGCACTTTGCTTTCCTGGCCAGGACAGCTAGTCAACCTCAGGGAAAGAGAGAGAAGACGTTCTGTGATTCAGACTTGTGAAAGCTACTGACCTTAGAAGTAAGAGGCGGGGGACTGAAATATCACATGAGTCTGGGACCACATCCTCATTCTCTGAGTCACCAGCATGCAGGCATTTTCACCAAGGTGGTGCCAGGACTGGGTTCCTTCAATAATTAACAAAACTTGATCTGGCCACAGGATATAATGAAACTTCTCTCATCTTCAATAGTGACTAAAATATTTGAATACAATATTCTTTATATGGTATTTTGAAACTTTTTCTCCAAACTCAGACAATTTTTTTTGTATCAGTCACTGAAAAACATTCTATGCCTTTCACAGTATTCTGTATATTGTTATATTTACTTTTTTTTTTTCCCCCGCAGTTCCTAGAAGTTCTCCTTGATGTGCAACAGTGTGTTTTGAAAATCAACATCTTGCTTCCTGCCAGAGCCAATAGATATGCCAGCCAGTATTAGCTGGTTTTTATTTTTTTCTCTTTGTGCTAGGAGGGGAAAAAAAAAACCAAACCAAAAATTTGCTGACTTTAGTTCTTAGCCTATCAGATGAAGACTTACTGGTGCATTAGAGGCCTATTCAAAACAGGGCTTTTCTTGCAACAGGAGCCCCTAACAATTGGTAATGAGGACAGATTCCGAATTGTTTGTGAGCAGCTGCTTAGTAGGTAAGAGCTTGTTTGGATTCAATTGAACAGTGTTTTTAGAAGCAGTTACTGACCCCTGACCCTTCCTACAGACTGGGTTGATGGGATTAGGGAAAGCTAGCGTTCAGCTTACACTTGGCTATAACAAGCTGGCAAGAGATAACATACTTTTTAATTATCAAGTTACACCTCTGCCAAAGTTTGTCTGCGAATTTACAGAATGGGTCAATGAACTATAAGAAATCATGCTAGGCTATGTGATAATAGTTACATAAGAAAATAGTCTTGGGGGAGACATAATAAAGAGATTTATGCAAGTTGCTTTTTTTTTTCCCCCTGCAAATATATCAGATTTTCAAATCTTATTCTACATGCCTTTTGTACACTTTGGAAAGGCATGTGATATTTATGCCAATGCATCTTAAAAGGTCAAAAAAGTCCTGAATTACTTCTAAGAGTTGCCAAAAAAGGTGGTCACAGAAAAAAAAAATACTTCATGCAATACATGCAAGTTAAATTGAAACAGTAAGCACAGTAACATTAAAATTTGAAGCTTGATTTGTTCTACCACTCTGAGACTGGAGTAATACAAAAATATTTACTATTGGCTAGAAGCCAATTTGCCTAGCAGTCTACAACCATAAGAAAATGAGACAATTGTGATATTATTTACCTGGAACAATTAAAGATCATTTCTGACATAATAATAAAAAATTCTCCAAAGGCTCTTGGGATTTTATGTCTTAATTTTAATTAATTAAAACCAAAATTATAAAGCTTAATTATTTTAAATGATTCTTCCTCTGTTTTCTTCCAAGGCTGAAGTGTAAAAAATTGTCCAGTTCAAGTTATTTAAGGCCTGTAGCTTTCTGTTAGAGCATTCAGTTCTGGGAAATTCTTGGTATAATAACCACAAAATTTATGTGCACCCAGACTGATCCTTTAATGGATTACAGAATTTATTAGTAAAATAAAGCATACTGAGCAGTGCCTCTTAGTAAACAGTACAGGTAGGTTGAAAGCCACAACGTGAGTAGGAAGCTTGGGTGGATTTGCCAAGGGGGCTTGGAGCACTTGAGCTGTGCTTTCCTTCCTGAAGACCACCACAGACTCAGCAAGTTTTTCCATATCACTTGGGATTTTCTGTACTAGTTCTTTCAAATTTCTTTTATATCAGGGAAGGAGGGTCTCAAGCCTAGGTTTCATTTCTAGTTACACAGAATTTCCTGTCTCAGCTGGAGCAGGTCTCATCATCTGTTTAAAACAGAGAGGATGTCTAGGAGTGAAGAGCATCTTTGGGCTGGGTGAGACACCCCAATCTTTGAGTCATGGCAGTTACCATGGCTAGTCTGTACTCACTAGTTCCTTTGCCAGTAATGTCTTTTAGTTTGAATAGTGCCTTCTCTTCCCTGCTATTTACATCCCTGACCTGGCAATCACTTCTTACCTTACACTTTGTCTTGCTAGGGTAAATAAGCCAAAATTTTAGGCTTTTTTTGACATAGCTACATCTCCGTCTTCTTCATTTTCTCATAAGCCAGTTTTAGTCTGTTTCTATTTAATTTTTTCATTTGTGATGTGAGTGTCCAGAATTGTATGCAGTGTTTTCGAGGACACCTCACCAGCATTTGCTGCTGTGTAAAGACTTCTACCTATACATCTCAAGATCACATCTGCTAGGCTGCCTCCCTGCTGAGCTCCCAGATCCTCCTCCCCATGGTCATTTAATAGTGGTCTCCCAGTTTACGTAAGCAATGTAGCTATTGAATTTTGCTCTATTGGGTTTCATCCTATTTCTATTACTCCAGTCTTCAAGGAAACTTTGTTTCTTCTGCATAATAATCTAATAATGTATTGACAGTGCAAGTGGAGGGCACAGAAGGAAAGTGTAGCAACAGAGGATGTGTGTGCAGAGACCAGCTTTAGTCTATCAAGGTTAATCTTCCCTGGCTGCCTTTGTGGCCGAAGGCAGGAGAATAGTTTACATAGAAAGTGAGTTGGAGCAAAAGTCTCATTACCTGTTTTTGTTAGTGTTAGGTTGATGGTTCAACTAGATGATCTGAAAGGTCCTTTACAACCTAGGCCATTCCATGATTTTATGATTCTGTGAGTTGTGCTTTATGGAATTCATCCATCATTTGCTATAGGAAGATCGTAGAGAAATTAGTTCCACTGGAGTTAAGTAATACTTTGTGAATACCCACAATGTCTCTTTAACCTACTTTCTTTACCAGTATACGTATATTGCTTGTTTCTTAGTCATTCTGCAAATATTAAACCGGATTAACAAACACCCACACACTTTAGGTGGTTCTTCAGTAGTTTTTCTGTAGCCCCACACTTTGTCTCTCAGCCCGGTGTTGGTAACTCTGTCGGCAGTCCCTTGTGTACCATACTGTTCCTCTGCCAATCCCAGTCTCTTTGGTAAACTCTGTTTTTGCAGTGGTAGCATACTGGCTGCTGTGATGAAGTTCACATTACCTGTTTAAAAAAGTCCAAAACATGCATCAATATCCAGTATGGCATATTTTTTTCATTTTTATGTCAAAACCATATTAGATGATGTTTGAACTCTTCAGTTCTAATTTCACTGAAATTTGCACTGCTGGGGCCAGGCTAAAGCATCCTCTAGGTA
Source organism: Nycticryphes semicollaris (assembly GCA_013400055.1). Taxonomy (NCBI): domain Eukaryota; kingdom Metazoa; phylum Chordata; class Aves; order Charadriiformes; family Rostratulidae; genus Nycticryphes; species Nycticryphes semicollaris. The sequence continues at coordinate 310,668 of VXBJ01004534.1, forward strand.
CTAGGATGACTGTTATTAAGGTAGACACCATTTTTCTGTATTCCCATCAGGCCAACTGCCACCAGGTTGATAGGTTTATTCCAGCCAATTGCTATGGGAATTTGAGTTTCATGCACCTGTTCTTCCAAATATGTGAGATGGCAGGTTATCTGAGTAACTTCAATTTGAGTTTAATAAACTATTTGGGTATACTCTTTACTTTGTTTGCGGAAGTCTCCTTTTCTTTTTGCATCCCACTATGTAATCCTGTTTTAAAACATGAGTCTTATTGAAAATTGAAATAATGTTTAGATTTTTTGGGCCAAATATAAACTAACCCAATCAAGTGTGGAGCTTTCATGTATATCTCATGCTCATTGCAAAGTCTTTCAATTTCCTGCCTTTTTCTCCATCTAAGCACTGATTGCCTTTATGAAGTCAGATTCACTTTGACTTTTAGCAAGTCCCACTTTTGCCAAGTCTCGCTTCAGACCTGCATTTCTTGATTTCGAAGTCATAGTTTTCTTTGGTGATCAGTCCTTTTTTCCATTCCTTGTAGGCTCCCTACTTATGCTTAATGTCATTTTCAAGATGGTTATTCTTCCAGTTAGGCCTGGAAATTTCTCATACAACATTTGTTTTTTTCTCCTTGCCTGGCATACGATTCTAGATAGCTTTAGCAGGTTTGACACAGAGACACTCCAGGCTGCCTCCAAAATCAAATCCCCGAGTTCCTTAGTTCAGTCAGCCTCCCTAAATAGTTACCTTGGGCTGCATCCAAACTCAGCAGCTTGCGCACCCGGCACAGAGCCTGCAGTCCCAGTTGCTCGATCCCGAGATAGGGCACGGTGTCAGAGCGAGGTGCCTCTCCCTCCTGACTCATGTGCCCAGATTTCCTTCTCATCCAATTCAAAGTTCAGCAAGGAAAGGGAGGAAGCGTGTGCCAAGGTTTTGCCCTCATACACTTTGGGAGGTGGCCAAGGCCTATTTCCAGTTTCGGGAGCTCAGAAATACTCGTGGCTGTCATTAGTTTAGTTGAAGTTCTGTCTTTTTGAAATGAGGAACTTCAATGAGTTTTAAATGTGTTCTGTTTTTTTCAGTGAAAAGAAATTAAATTCTGCACACTGAAGTTAAGTTAGTTAAGAACAATACTTCTTCAGATGGAGATGTATCAATATTATTTGAGCCTGTAGTACTTAGTACTGTTTTTTTCTTCACAACAGGATAAATCTCTGTTGTATGCATCTATGCAATGATGGCATAATATTTTTTATTAGTGTCCAGATTTTATTCTGGAATCAATAACAAACTCCTATCAATTTCCCAGTATTCCCAGAATTTATTTAATCCTATTTCCCACAGATGATTTTATCCAAATAGGAATTGTTTCATTTTACTCTCTCTTCTTTCTTTACACATGATGGATATGCATTTCTGGAGAACTGCTTTATTTTGATATTGTCTTTTGTCAGCATTTTATGTCTACTGGTTCAGTCATCATTACTGAACTTTCATTCAGTGCTTCAGAAATTCAAGTTCCTCCATGTTGTTGCCCAGGTATCTCCATTAAAGTAAGAGCATCTTAGCTAGTACACCTAATTCTACATCTAAATTGGACTCAGCATGGGTTTTCTACTAATTGTATCCAGCTGCTCATCCTGATATTAACCTTTCCCTTGGTTAAAGGAGATCAGACCTCCACTGCTGTGTAGGTAACATGGCACTCCTGCACCTTATGAAGGGAATTCTCACTCTGAATTCCTTTACTGTCGTGAGGTGTTGAGAGTTTGCAGAAACACCTATTTACAAAAAAAGTGCACCTTCTAGGGCCAGCCAGCCATGGCCTAATGAAGAAATAATATTAGATCAGATTGATAGATCTTATTTCTTATTAGGATGTCTTATCAAATACAGTGTTGTATCTTCAAATTCCAGCATGGATCTCTCCATCTCTGTGTAACTGGAATGAAGAAATGCAAAGAATTAGCTAAGAGGAGTCTGTATGACCTATTTTTTTGCCTGCACACATGAAGTGTATGTATCACAAAGATGATACAGAAGAAATGAGATTAATAAATGACGTGGAACACTGGATAAGAAGCTATCCTGGCTCCAAGGCAGGGACATGCATATGTTTCCCTCCATGTTCACTAATCCTTTACTGTAGGATTGTGCTATCGGGCCCAAGCTTTAGACTCATGATATGAGTTTTACTGGTGGACTTGAATCACTTATTGTTAATTTAACTTTCAAAGGAAAGTCTAGCTGTTAGGTAAAACACAGATTCCACTAATATGGTGAAACAAGTGGTTACTGTTGGAAACACCCAAAATTTAACAAGTCAAATTTTAAGAAGTCTGTAATACTGAAATGACTGAGGATTTCTGCAATAGTACAGTTTCTGTGACTCCAGGTTTGCTTTATGCAGCTTTGTAGAAATTAAAATGCTTGTCTCAATTCTACTTCTCCGTATTGATATACATACAAAACCACACACATACTTAAACACATGTCTTAGGGGAAGCTTTAGGGCACGATCTCCAATCACTATTTGGTTAGTGCTAACGTGCTCTCAAAAGATACAGCGGTGGTTTTAATGCAATTAAATTGTAGAAAAGAAATAATTTGGGCATGTCTTTTTAGCTCTATACACTTGCATGTACTCTTGAGTAAGTGAGTGAGATGGAAGGAAGGAAAGAGGCTGCTGAAAGCAGCGTGAAAGTGGTCCAGCATTAATGCTCCAGATTAAAATATCGAGGAAGAGCCTTGTGACTGCTAATTAAAATGGATATGTAATTTCCCAAAATACTTGATAATAAATTAATATTAATTACCAAAGAAAGTTTCCACAGGAAAGAAGTAGCAGCATATTAATATTATCTTTAGTTTATTATGATATCTTTCAAGACAAATTAAGAATATCTACAGGTTTAGATATTATAGGAATATCTTGTGTTCTGGGGTTGTTTTCTCTCCTGTTCAGCCATATGGAGTTAAGACAAAGCAGTCATATTAATAGGAAACATAACTGCTATCTATAAAAGATATGAAATAATTATAAAATAAATCTTAAACTATGTGGTGACATAGCAACACATTTTGCAGATTTGCAGATCTATTCATAGAGGAGCATATTTCATTAGATTCATAGGTTATTTGAAAAAAAAATGGATTTGGAGATACCAAAATTATCCATGAAATTCAGTCATTAGTTTGTTTGAATTGTTTCTAACTTCTGAAAAATCAAACCTTTTTCCCCATGAAATTTGTGTAAACGTAGATTCCTCGTGCAGTTTAAAACCTCTGAAATTAATCTAAATATTGTTGGTGGTCATCGAACACTATCTAAAGAAGATTATCTATATATTTCAGTTAAATTAAAAATACATTTATTTTCCTCTTAAAGTTACCATTTTCTTTTCTTAGGTAATTAGGGAAGAAGTATATTAGAGGTAGTATGAAGTTTTTCACATATGCCAACGAGAAAAAAAAACATCTAGTCATTTGCACTAGTGTATTTACAGCTTGATAAAAAATCACTGAAGATGGGCTACGTGGAAATTTTTTAGAGATTTTGCGTTAATGCAGAATGTGGATTCTAGTCATTTTACATGTCTGTGGGTCTCAGACTAGTCCCTCTCCACAAGACCTCACTTAAAGACCAAATGTGCCACAACAGGCCTGTTTATTTGCCTAAAACTAAGCATATTCTTGTTTGGGGTTTTTTTTCTGAATCCAGGTAAGCTTGTGAATAATAATATCTTCTGTACTTGTTTACAAGTTTTGAGCCTGTAGCTGAAAACTTTTTAACTGTATGTGGCTCAAAGCCTCTGTAGATGAAATAGCAATGCATAAAATAGCTACTTATGGACAAATGATATAAACTTAGGAGGCGAGAAGTGGTATTTGCTTGTCTTGATGGTAGAGTGTGAGTCATCTTGTCATACAATAGAATACAACATAAACATGGGTTAGTTACATGAATATTTTTTGCTTATGCATTCCTTCTTCTGTTCATCAGACTATGACTATGCACACAACTATCTAGAAGTTTGCAGTATCCTCAGAGGCCAGATTTTCACAGGTAGCACCTACTGAAAGTTGTTTAGTTCTTGCAGTATTTTACATCTGCCACTAATGCAATGGGGAGGATAAAAACCAAGCATTGTTATGTCATCATTATTAGTGGTGACGGAAGGCTTTTAGCCAAGCTCCCTATATGGTGCTGGTTATTGTTTATCACATTTTACTTGTTGCTTTAAACTTCCTCTGTCAGAATGAATCATTGATATAAGAGAAAAGAGACTAGATTTGATTTGTCTAATAGTAAGTTCCTCTAATCAAAAAATGTTGGGAAAAGAAGAACAAATAAGGCATGTCTATTTGCCAATAACTGCCCTGGTTGTACTCAGGTATCCTGGAGAATATTTTCCCTTTTGTATAACATACGGTAAGCTGTACATTAATACCAAGGTTTAAACCAGAAATCTTCTAGGTTTAAACCAGAAATCTTCTATCAATATCATGAAAAAAATCAGTTACTGATGATTTTGATTAACTTTATTTCTTACTCGGATTTTTTTTTCCCCATGGCAAAGTTGAACGCAATCAAAACAACTGCTACTCGACCTCAAACAACGCTTTATGAGTTATTTATGTCTTTCCAACTCGGGTTTACCAAGTAGTATAAATTATCACAATGAAAAATGACAGAAAAATCTTCTAATTTCTGGCTGCATATTAAGCTAAACTAAAAGGCTGGTATTTGCAATAATAAATGTTTCTTAGAAAAGGAAAAATTCTTACAGATCTAAGAAAATATTACCTGTACCAGACCCAAAATATTTTAATAGCTGTTTAAAAAGTGGTATAGATACATTTCAAAACAAAATTTCATTTTTTTAGAACACACTTTTACCAATTTCACTGTTAAGAGTTTTGAAATGAAATGCTTATACTTTTCAATTTCTTTCAGCTTTCTGTCCTAAAATGTTACTAATTTAAAATGGTTTTTTATGAATATTTTTGGTCAATTTGAGCTGACATATGTGAGTGAACCAAAGACTTTTATGCAGCTCTTTCTCCTGTAAAAACAAACATATGAGTATTAATCTCTCTGTTTCAAAATTTGAGATCAACCTATTTAGCGTATTTTTAGTGTTCTTTGATGTCTGAGTGTTTTATTTTTTTATTTTTCACTTTTTGTGTATTCCTTCCCTTTCACATTCTGATTCAGAAACATTCCTGGAGTAGAGATGCTCTGGGTACATGCCGGTGTCTTAGTTTAGATCAGGAAAATACTTTTGAAGTAAATCTCCCAGTAGTCCCTGCTCCAGTTCACAGTGTACAGAGGTTTCTGTGTGCCAAGCTGAATTCATTTTACATGAAATTAAACTGGAAAATGTGCTCCAGAGGCATACCTATTGCACTCCAGCCACAAGTAAGTATTCAGGCTATGGGACCAGAGTAGAGCTAGTCTCATAGTAAATAGAAAGCTCTTAAAATGGGAATGTTAGGCCCTAAGTACCACATGTTTCTGTCTTTTAAATTTTAGTTATAATGAAATCAATAGCTAAATACCTATTCATGTCAGCTTTTTCTCTGTTGAAAAGCTCTTTTCATCATATATGCTGCTAATTTTGCAGAAAGAAGAGATGTGGATAAGTAATATTGACCTTTGCAGACAAATTCAGTACAAACTTGGGAATTTTTGTGCTGTTCCCATTGAATAATCTTCAAATGTGCTAGTGTATTGTCCCTAAACCTATTCCAAAGTACTACACATGATTATTTACAGTAACGGCTCAAAACCATTTTCTTACTAAAGCTAATATAGGTCAATCAATTTTTGATACTGGTTAAACATTTGCCTTTAGGGTGATGGTGCACTGCGATCTGTTTACCAAGTTCTTGCACACAAGGATTTGGGAGTGTGAGATACAGGTTTAAAAAATCCACATTTATCCTTACCTATATAATCCCACATAATTAAACATTGCCAATTTGCTATTTGTCCCATTAAATGTAGTAGAAGCTTTTTCATTTGATATTTCTGTGAGTAGTAACAGGCAGCGAATTAAATATATATTCCCTAGCTATTGCCAGTGTCTTGGCAAGGAAGAAAATAGCTTTCCCAGTTTCAGTAACAAAACAGATCTTGAAATATCTATTTTTATATTTATTTAGCATTTTGAAACATTCTCCTCTTATTTAAGATCTGTTTTTAATTTTAAAGGTATAACAAAGCACCTTTCAATCCAGTAGAAATCTCTTCCCTCTCTACATATCTAGTCACATCCCTGTAATTTAGAACCAAAAATACATTTCCACTGCAGCTAATTTTCGCTGCTGACTGTCCCACTGAGCTAATACAGCTAAGAGAGAGTGAGTTGAGTCCTACTTCTTCTTATGCAGAAATCACAGAATTAATTCCTGGTAGAGGTCCAACCTGTTATACCTGTGTAAACCCACGAAGGGTAATGGGGTTGCACAAGTGTCAGTAAAGACATAATAGGTTTAATCAAGCATAACAGAAAGTAAATTGCTCTGCAAAATCCTCATTACTAGAGATGAAGTGCATTCATCTGTCTCAACTGTTAAGCCATAAGCTGTCTGGGCAAAGGCAGTTCCTATGACAATGATTCTCTGATTTCAAGTGAAACCTCTAGGTGACATAGTACAAACAAGTAATGATTGTATGATAATAACCTGAATTGACTACTAGGCAGAGTATTAGTTTTCCCAACACAACTATTTATGTGCAAACTCACTACATGTATTCTAGAAATTGCAGTCAAAGACAATCAGTGAGGACAGCAACTGTATTGCTTTTAGTTACATATCCAAATAGTGTTGAATTATGTAGGAAGGTTCTTATTCAAGAATACAGAGTTAATAGCTTTTTTTTTCCCCCAACAGCATTACACTTTATATTGCAAAAAAATAACCTATCAGCTCAAATTAAAACATTCTTTTAAAAGCTATTAAAATACGATTGTTGGGTCACCAATATCTCAGCCTAAGTCTAGGAGAGTGTGAATAAATATTTGCTTAAATAAACTAAATTTCTCTGTTCATCACTTTCCTAGAATAGTGTAAATAACAGTTTAACGGTATATTTTGAGAGATGAGCCACGGTAGACAGTGACATTATATTATGACATACCATGACAATGTAACAGGGTCTGAAGAATAATATCTGAGAGCAGGGACATACACTCTCATTTATGGAGAAACCATATGTCACATTTTGTTAAGACTAGTAGCAATTATGTTGGAATTTGGCCTCTTGGTATCCGTGCTACACTGAAACCAAAGGTCTGTATAGACTGTTAGATTTTAAGGTCTGAAGGACTGCTGCAGTCATCTCTTCCAACAACCACAATGCTGGCAACAAAGGGCTGCCCTTAATTTGTCTGGTTTTGCCTTCCAGTCATTGGAATTGGTTAGCTTTTCCTTTCTCAACATTGTTGAAGTTTTGCTCCTCACAAAGATGTTTCTGGACTAAGCATACCACATCTAATGTGTCTCTTGGGTTAATTACATTTCTTTGGCAAACTAAGCAGATTAAGCTCTTTGAGTTGTCACTAGAAGTCATAAAGTAGTATTGATGCTGTGATGGTCTCCCTGTACAGCTGAACTGTTCATAAAGGGAAGCGGTATCCACTTTTGGACCAATTTTCATGGCACAAAAAAGCAAAGAGCTTTGTAATTTTATATCATTTTAACAAAACCTTTTCAAACCTTTCCCATTTCATGAATTATTGACACAGTTTTCCACAGCTATGGTTCCAGTGCTGAATGATCGTCATGGATATTCCCCCATTTCACCCAAGGACAGTGCTAACACTTTTGTTCAGCATGTTACTTCCAGAGGTCATGTTCAGCTGGTTGTCCTTGGCGTCTCCTAAGTTCTTTCTGAGTTATTCTTATATAAAAGGATTGCACCAATGTAGCTAAACAATCACTGCCTCCTTTCTTTCCTTTTTTTTCTACTTTGCTACCCTTATTTTGGTGACATTTGCAAACTTCATTAGTAATGATTCCTAAAGTTATTGCACAGACTGTGCTGACAAATATTTTAAGCAATGTAGATGTCCCAGAACAAACATAATTACTTAATGATAATTCTTCATGTATGATTACAATTCAAGGCTGATCAATAGCTTGTTTCCAATCTATATGGTGCATGCCAAGTCAATTTTATATAATTCTGAATTTATTGGCAAATAAAATATCATGCAGTACAAATCCTGGACATAAGTCTGTTCTATCAGCTTTTTTTACCTCTACAACCACACTTCCTGTCTGATCTGAAAAAGTCATCAAGTGAGTTTGATTGCATCTGCTTCCCATCTTTATTGGAGTTAGCTGTATTTCCTTGCATTAATTCTGTATGAATCAATCCACAGAGCAGATTTTCCATTATTTTGCCAAAGATCAATGCTGGATTGACAGGCCTGTAATTACCTGGATCTGCTTATTTATCCTTTTTGAAATATTCACACATCATTGGGTTTGTTCCAAGCATCTGGATTAGTGTTTCAAAAGTTATTTTAAAATAATTGTAGTGTTCTAGAGAAGTCTGGGTCAACTCTTTCAGAACTCCTGAATGCAAGCTATTACAGATATATTGGTGCTAAATTCACAACTTGTGTAGCAGGCAACTGTCATTTTAGGGTGTGCCATAGAAAGTTCTGCAACTCTTCCCAGTGAGGTTCCTCTCATTCATGGCCTCCTGGGAAAATTCTTTCCCTTTGTTGTAGCCTATACACTATAAACTATAAAGTGACCCAGGACCCAGGACTAGGCAATGTCTAAGACAGGGCTTGGTAACATGGGCTAAAACCGTGTGAGGGTTTATGTTTAAAATTAAAGAGTTAACAGAAAATTACTCGCCACTGCTCAAACCTCTGTCCCAGCCTTGGTTTGTATAGAGGTAGGCCTTGGGCTAGAAATTCTCCCTGAAGGATTTCAAGCACATGGTAAAACCGTAAAGCATGTTGGTACTGCTAACTGTAGGAAGGTGGTGGACCTACAGTGTGATCCTAGGTGAGATCCTACAGTGACTGTACCTTAGCTTTCCCTCACCGCACCATTCCTCTGCCTGAAGATCTTGTGTATCCTTCACCTCAGCTCTGTTTGGAGAAGAAAGGACAGGGTGGTGGGGGGGAATGACAATCCTCTCCCCAGTTTGTCCACTGTATTATTCACAGATCATAGAGACTGTGCAGAAACCATTGGCTCAAGCAAGGACAGCAGAGACAGGCAATGTGTGGCCTGGATTAGGCCAGAATGGGATGGTGACTCGCTGCCCTGGGTACTGCAACGCCACAGTGATCTCAAAGCCAAAGAATTTGGGGATCATTTATTGCCATAGGCAGATAAAACCATGAACCACCACAGTGTTGGGCTGAATTGGCATTAGCCTATTACTCACATTATCTGATTACACTTTTTGACAGACCAGTGTTATTCACGCTGACCAAATTGCTGAAGAAAATCATACGATGCGAGTCACCCAAGACAGTACTGTTACATGGGAAAACGTCTTCCTAAGTGGAGAAAGCGCTACAGATTAAGAATCATGAGTAAGGGAATGCTGCTTTTGTCAGGGTCTGACAACTTATACCCAGACACCTTCAGGACACTATGTAGCGGCACAGATTTGTTGCACTGTCTTCCCTTTCAATGCATAGCACCGTGTTTATCAGACGTGCAAAAAGGGCTTTGGGACTGTAGCTCACCATTAATGCATTGCATCATCCTCTATATGTTGAACAACTTCTGACCTTGCAAATTGGCATAATCCAGATGTGGAAATCAGCATCTGTGCTGTGCCCTGCTGACAGTCAGGTGTTATCTCCTCTTCTCCAAAGTTTCTGCAAATGAAACTCTGGAAATTAAATGCATCTGGCACACCATACCCAAAAGACTGCTAAAAAACTCTTGCCTAGATGTGGATGTATATTAAATAATTCAGATTTAAGATACACTGCTCATGGTCTTTGGAGAACAGTTTCCACATCGAGGTTGAATAACAGGCTTGGGAGAGGAGGAACCTCAATCAGTTGCATTATGCATTCTTTGTAAGTGTCAGAAGATGATAAAATAAGCAGTGTCTGAGCTTTCACCTTTGAAAACAGCACAAATATACAGTCCCTACATGATATAGAGATCTACTGAGACAGAGTTTATTAATGTCTACAAAATGCAATTGGATTTCTGGATAAAGAACAAACAAAAAAGTTCATACTGCTGTCCTGGCAGGCTGCAAAAATTCGACTTGGAGGTGACGGGTACTTATTTCCCTGTTGGAAAAGGAAGATGCTTTTTACATCGTTAAATTCTGAATAGGAAGATCTGAAATGCAAAAGAAAAATCTAGCAATTTCTCCTACCTGTTTTCCTGTGGGACATACTTTGTACCCCTCAAAACAATAAAGAGTGGGAAGTCATCAATAAGTTGCTTATATTTCCTCAAAGCAAAGCAAGTGACACTCAATGGTACTCAACACTAGATTGTGTAGTATCTGTCTACCCCCTTTACATCATTTATCTCACAAAACTCTGCTCACCCCAATAAAATTTCCTTTCTATGTCTATTTTTTGTGTTTCAGCAATAAAAGTAACTTAACCGTAACAAATGCTTTAGCTCTGCGCTTCCTAAATTCCATATGAATTGATTAAAGTAATGTATCTACTGCAGCTCATTTTTTACTTTGTGTACCACAAATAAGGTGGAAATCTTTCTCTCAAATGAAATTGCAATTAATTCTTATGAAGGTACTATGATTATAAATGCTATCACCAGTGTTCCACCCTAAAACCCCAATGAAATATTAAGCAGATAACCATTGGCAGATAAGAAACCGTTAATGGTATTTGCCTGCATTTAATCAATGTACATACAACAATAATGTTACATAACATTAAAGCAGTTTTGATCATTGTCACTTGCCTCTGAAGTCAGATGCTGACCTGCATTTTATGCCTTATAATAACAATATCAATACAATATCAGCATTCACCATACAGCGTAGTTAGTCTGGTAAGAGACAGATGAAGAATGCAATTCTGCATACTGCTTTGAGAATCCACGGTGTTCTTCCCTTGGCTTAGACACAAGGCATCAAATGAACAACTTTTCAAATTCATGGTCATTTTCTAAACCAATGTAAGGCATGTGATTTTGGAAAACTGATCTGTTAAGGCCACATTAATTTCTTGCGTAACTCCACTGAAATCAACAATAATCCACCAGAGATAAAGGTGACAGAGGCATTCAGGATTTTTTGGGTGATTCTTATCTACAGAGCAAAACATTTATAGATCTGTGTAACAGGAGCTTTTTGCAGAGACAGCTCTGCTGCCTGGGCTGCCTCTCTGGCCGCAGAGCTCTGCCAGGATCTCCTGCTTACTTAGGCAGCAATTCCTCCTTGGCAACTGGTTAAATTAATCTTTTCCCGAATCACCATGCAAAAATGCTGGTAGATATGCAAAGAGAAATTGCCTGGAAAATTCACATCTTGTTCCTCCATATTAGCTTGAAAGTTCTGTTGCAAAATGCAAAGGGAATCTTTGCTATAGAGACTACTATCATTCATTCTACAGGAGTGAGGGACTCCTGTGGATCTCATGTGAGGAAAGGACTTTGGAGGATGTAAGTTGGAACAACCTTAAAATTCAAAGAATGTCTCCAGAAAAGAGCCATACACTTTTATCTTTGTTAAAAAAAA
>VXBJ01004534.1:322420-380688 GCA_013400055.1 Nycticryphes semicollaris
AAGAGAGACTGGTCAGCTGGTCAGATAAATTGTGCAGCCCTTTAAGCCATAGAGACCTCTGCAGCACATTCATACTTATGTGAACAGACTACAAAAGGGCAAAATATAGTCTTTGCGAGACAAACTTCATACAGGTTTTTAACAAGCATTTCTTGTTTCACTAGCTTCTACAGGAAAGTCATTACAATGAGAATTATGAGTAAGAAGAGCAGATAAAGTAATATAATTTCTTAAAAGATTAATGTAATGTAATGAATTAAGTAGTATCCTTCCCAGTTAAACAACCTGGAAGACAATTGTCCAAGGAATGTTTGAAAAAATAATTATGGTCTTCAAAATCAGGGAACTTTGATGGATGTACTTCTTAGCAAAGCTACTTTAACTTTCAGAGCCTGCAAAATTCTCATGTGCCCTAATTGTAAAGGGAGAAGAAAAGAACTTAATATAAACTCAAACTTTCTGAGCTGTTTCAGCTCGAGTTCAGCCAAATACTCTTTCTGGGTCTTGCAGAAATAGGATGATTACCTTTCTGTCTAAATCAGATACAGACACTGAAGAATCTTGTAAAGGAATGTGTCCTTTATAATTAATGTGTGAATCACTGGGTTTGTTAAAATTAATAAATGGGTTCAGATCTTCCTGTTTGTGCACCATGTAGCGCTTCTAGCTATATTCCCATTGTAAAATCTTGCCTGTCTAGGCTTTTGTTTTCAACCTCTCAGCTGCAAAAATCTATTCCAGATTTAAGCTCAGCAAATTTTGGGTTCCAAATTTTGGGACCTAGATCAAACTTATTGTTGCAAAATTTCAGAAAACAATAGTTTAGATCCAGATACAATCTTTGGAGCCAAAATGACAAAAGACGCCAGAATTTTCAGCAAAAGCAAAAGAAAAAATAGAAATTAAGACAGAATTCAGAAAAAAACCCTGTTGTTCCAAGATCTCAGAATCAAGTTGGGAGGTTCTAAAGTTGTCCAAGAAGGGAAGATAAATTATGACAAAGCTCTTACTTCTTGTACTTTCTGACTCTCTGCTCTTATTCTATTTTTCTTCCCATTACAGTGGTGTTAGTACTGAGGATGGCCTGATAATGCAGTCCTATACAGATAGTTCTTCATACTCACTCATGAAATTCCCACTGAAGCCTAGAGAAATTCCACATCAAGGCTGTGGAGTGTTGTTCCTGGAATCAGCTGAAGAAGGCAGGACAAAAAAAACCAAACAGGTAGCTTCCATCCAAATGTATAATATCTACCGGAAACATCTATCTGTAGAGTTCCTCCCACAGTATGATTAAGAATTGTGTAATTCCTAGCCTGGTGTAGTCTTTGGTGTCTATGAAAAGACAAGTCTTTTTGCTCGATAAGCATAGGACATCTATGCTGAGGAGAAGTAACATCTGTTGTATAAGTGGAAGTGTCTAAAGATGGGAAACCTCCTCCAAAACAGTTTCTGTTGAAGGTTGCTCTGAAGAATTACCTGCTCCTTACCTGGTTGTCTTTTGCAGCTGAAAAAAGACAGTTTCTTTTTAGAGAACATGTTCTACACACATCGTTCTGTTAGACCTTTGACATTTAGTTGTGACCCAGGGAAATACTGTATCTGCAGCCTTTGAGAGCTTCCCTGTGGAAAATGCTGGGGACTGGGAGGAGCAGCAATGAAGGGGTGGAAGGGACAGTCCCCGAGTATGTCCCTGCTCAGTTATTCTCTGATACCTCTGGAACCATTACTGATGTTCCCCTATGTGGTCACATTCTTCTGTGGGAAGAACAGATGTGTCTTGTGCAAAAGGCATAAAAAAACATAGGAGCAATATGCACATGTGAGACCAGTTAGATTAGGTAAATTTTGAGACATTTTTAAAAAAAGGCAGAAATTTTAGTTTCATCTACTTTTGAAAGAATCAGTTGAGCCAGATCCAATGACTACTGGAACCTGAAAAAATAACTCCCAGGAGCTGCAGATCATGCCTACAGTATATCTGTTCCTTAATGGAAAAGTTCTCGGTGAATGCTTTCCATTATATGTATTTATAAAAATGGAAATATATAAATATGTATATTTTTCCTAAGAGATTTTTGGTTCACTGTTACAAATGTCCTTTTATTTGAATAGGTTTATTTTTGTTAATCCCTCTCCAGACTTCCAGAATTCCAGCCTTACTTAATTTCAGTCATCTGCTTCAAACTACAAAATAACTCACATGGGGCTGTCAATACTGGACATCCAAAATCCTTCCCTTCATGAAGTCTACAGAGGACAGTCAGTGGCGTGTTCAAGACCAACTCACAGCAACCTAGGAATAACCCAGTCTTTGTGATGTGAAAGACCAATAGATCCTATATATGCACAAAACACTGATTTTTCCCTTTCTCTTTTTGCTTTTTTTTTTTTTTTCTCCTTTTCTTTTTGTCATATGAGTTAAAAATAAATATGTGTGCTTACTACTTTTGTAAGACTGCTATGAATTATTTAGCTAAAAAATAATTGCAGGAGGCATGGTAGGGAAAATTACCCACAAAGCCAGCAAAACTGCAAGTCAACTTGCCATCATCACACACACAATCATCATTAATTTTAATGAGATGCAGAAGTATGCAGTTCAGCAGGAGGAGGAAAATGTAGCCACTTCTCAAAAACCTGCGTTGTAGGCTAAGGGAATTTTACTAGCACTTCAGATCAATAGTGGAGACAGCAGTCAATATTAGTAGACCTCACAATCATCATTAATTGAAATCTCTCAGTCTTCAGTTTGCATAACAAAGCAGCTAGTGCCTTAATGAAGAATGAAGTATCTTGCAATGTTACAGCTTCCCGACCTCCTGCAATGTCCTTCTGGACTAGCATGGCTGAAAAGCATGGCTTGATCCTCTCTTGTAAGCATGTCTCTGTACCTCCAATGCCACACATGTGCATGTATGCATACTGCACATATATCAGCACACCATAATGCAATTAAATAGCATCCAAAAATTAAGTGTCTGAATTCAAATACAGTGTGTCAAGAAGATTTAAAATGCAGCACAAGAAAACAAGACCAATCACCAAATAGCCTCACTTTATACAGAACTGAAAATGTGGATATTGGACAAAATACATAAGTGAAAAGGTAATCTTCAAATTTGAGATGGAAAAGTTGGAGAAGGATAAAAAAGGTTTTGAAATGTAACAGCTCATATTAAAGCAAGTTTTCTGTTTTCATCTGATTCTCTCTCTCTCTCTTTTCTTTTTTAATAGAGTGAATAAAGAGCATTTGGAAAAAGATCAGGGAGGCTAAAACATAATAAGAATCATTTGCTAGTTGTCAGCCTAAACGTTAAGATGATTGAAGCTTGCAATTGTTCTGTCCTGCCATATGTCTGTGTAAAAGAATCTGATGAAGATGATGAGATAACAATTTTCTGGCTGTAATAAGTAAGGGAACTAGGAAATTGCTGGTAAAATTGTGGGATTAGGACCCATTTATGGAAGAAAATTGCGAAGAACTATCAGAGCAAATGCAGAAAGGTAGTGGCTGAAATATTTATTGATTCCACAAATCAGTCTTTTTAAAAAGTCTGGCAAAAAGAAATGCTTCCTGATCTTATAAAGCAAACTCATACTTGCATACATTAAAAATTATTTATTTTCAACACAACTCTTTCATTCTCCCTATGGTCCTCAAGAAGAAGTTGTGAGTGAAAATTCTCACACATGGGCCCCTTTTGTATTCCTGTTTTCTTAACCGCATTCTGCTGTTATTTCATGTGAGAGGAGAAACTGTAATGTGCCTTCCAACTCTCTACCATCTCTCATGAATTATTATAACTGATAGTGGTAATAACATATAATTGTTCTCACAGCAGTTCTGTTCAAAAGCCTGAAGACATATACCTGATTACACAAGCTAAGATAAAAGTACAAATACAAAAGGCTGCACTTTTGCTTTCTTAATTTTCTATCTTGACTCTTGTCTTCATGTATTAAAGTATTCTACAGCTTTTCCCTTTTTATTTCTCTGTTTCATTTTTTTCTTTTTCATCAACTCTTTAAGCTCCCTCTTGTCATTCTGTAAAAGTAGGTGTAGTATTGATCCTAGTTCACAACTCCTTTGATCTTTTACTTGTCTCTTCTATAGATTCTTCTGCTGTGGTTTTTCACTTATGCAAGATTAAATATGAGAAATAGCAGAGACAATTTGCCTGGAGCTGCGTGAACAGAATCGGGTTTGCTCATCTTGAAAAATTGTTTTTAAGTGTTATTGTTTTTCATCTTTTCAGCCAAAAAAAAATTAATCCTTTCTGCAGAGAAACCAAGAAATCTGCTATGACAAAATAGCCACTAGCCCAGCAGATCAGATGCTCAGTGGAGCTGATGAGTGGAAATTAAATGCCAAGACTAGTTCAACCTAATTCCAATAACCTGAAGCTTAACTTTCTGACAAAATAGTTGATAGTTCAGCAGTTTAGTGGTAATTTTTCGCTGATACCTCTTTATTCTAGATTTGACACAGAAATTCCAACTCTAGAACTATTTTTAATCAAAGTGTTATCTTTATATTCTTNGAGTGTACTGTACCCTTTTTCTTATAGGTGCAGGATATATGTCAAGCTGGTGCTTGGCTGAACAAAAAAAACTAATGTTCAAGAGCTTAATGTCTTCAGACACATTTTACCTGAGATTCAAACTCTATCTCAGCATTTTTAAGAATGCTGAATCATATTCCTACTGTCCCTCTAAATCCTGTTTACATTTTGTTTTAAATAAACAACTAAGGAACCCTAAAAAAGAAGGGAAAATTTCAATAAGACTGACTAGTTTATCTCTGAAATTTCCTGTTAAAGCACAAAACTTCACTAGTGTAGGAAATGGTGGCTCTCCTGTCTCTATGGACATGAAGTACTGTGATTCGAGGCAGACTTTGGGGAGGAGGATCAAGCTGGCGTTTGCTCAAATATGCATTAAAAGAGAAGGCTGCCAAAAAACTGGAGAATTGAAGAATCTACTCTAAGGGTAATGATAAGGAAAGGAATTAACCATTTTGATCTTTAATAATCTGCCAAAATGATGTAATCTGTGTCCTTTTAATCTTTATCTTGGGAATACATTAACGTATTGCCTTTTTTGTTTCTTTTTGTTCTTACTGCAATTTTCGTTCACAGAAATGAGGTGAGATAAAACTGTAATGACTAATATGGTCCCAAAGAAAAAAGCAGGCTGTTGAACTGGTTTGGGGAATGTGGATTTATTTCCACTGACAAAATTGTATCTTATTATGATAAGTGTCTTGAATAAACTGTAGGCAGTAGTTACCTTCATTTTGCCTACAAAATGCAGCTTGGTTAGCAGTACTTTCATTTCTGTGTGAGAAGATCATGGTGTCAAGCACCATATCCAGGACCATGACACAGTGCATGGAATCAGGGTCCAAAAGGGGTCTAGGCAAAGATTAGTGTTAGATATATTTGTGGATTTCTGTCTGAAAACACTTTGTTGACACTTTTTCAGTGTTGTTTGCTGACTAAGTTTCAAGGCGGGTGTTAGTTCTGTATAACAGTTTTTTACATTGAAAAATAAGTAGAAAATTTGCATTTTTTTTCCTAGAATGTTCTTTGTGTGTAAATTTTATTCATCTGTTCTGCTTCAGAGGCTTGAGGATGTACTTATGGTCTACTTTTTTTCTCTTCACTGTGGGTCACGTCAGCTACAGGATGCAGTGAGGTTCATAGTCTTGACCTCCATGAGGTACTTTTTACCCTCCAAAATCATGAGATTACACAAAAGAACTGACCAAAGAACTTGATCTGTCTGGAAAACAGAAATATAAATCATCTATTTTACATTTCTTTTGAGACAGATTTTCCAAGTTGAAAACATTTGGAGTCTGGCCTGACTTCTACATAAAATTAAGTAAGATTTTTTCAAACTTTTCATCAGTAATTTCTGATATGCAAATTTTATCTACAACTAGTTTTTATAAAAAGTATGGTAAAATGGGCCAACTAAGGAAAGAGAAATAATTGAGAATAGAGGAAGGGGACAATACAGAAAAATATAAACCAATATTAAATGATTCTTTGAGCAAAAAATAATTTTTATGTAAACTTCTATGAAGACATTTATGATTAACATTATTTTTAACCAATGATGAGTTGCAGTGCTCACTCAAACGATGTTAGTGTTGTGTCCTCCACTATCTAAAGCTCTGGCCGAAATTCTGAGAAGATGTACTGGCATCTTACAAATATGATCACAATAATGTCAAAACGTGACTAATGACATGGGGTACTGTTGATGGACAAAAGCATTTCTGCGTTTATGGATGGCCCCATATTATTGCCCTTAGGGTAGGCTGAAGCTTTTTATGTCAGAGCTACCATGCATTAAATGTTTTTAAAATTTGGAAAGAGTGTCAAAATTTTTTTTTTTTTTTTGGTGAAAAATTACAGGCAAATTTTGGTAAAAATACTGGCAAGTTTTATAGAAGAAATGTCAATATTCTATTTGTTTGGGTTTAACTGAAAGAAATAAAAAATATTTCTCAGCCTTAAAAACTGCCTCATCAAACCTTTAATCTGGGGATTTACTTAGGTTTTTAAAAAAGTTTTCTACTGGGCTCTATATACCAAAGTGTGCAACAAGCTACATACAAGGTCTATGCAAGAGCACAACAGAATCAGACTGAAAAATTGAGGTAAAGCTCTCATCCGGTATAACTAGCAGTGCTCACTGCATAGACATTATCATCAGAGGTCAGCTCTTCTGTTTTTACCACTTTCTTCTTCTTCTTTCAAGCAGAAATTTCAAATCACACTCCTTCATCTATTAGGTGATAATCTGCATATACACAAATTGTCCCTTTGGAACTGTATTTCCCTTTATTTTAATCTCACTTTGTTCACTGAGCTTTAAATCAAGCACCATCCCAGTTCTCCTTTTACAAATGAGGTTTTTACTACTCAGCACAGGTGCAGAATTTGTGCTTTGCTTTAGGCTGGTAATTGCTAAGAAAACATTAGATGGGAATGATTTGTCACCCAGTATTCCGCACGTGCTGCAGCATGAAAAAACCCCATACATACATCACTACTGAAGGCTCTGAATGATTTTGAAAGGGTTGCTTTGCTATTTTTCTTTTTAAAAATCCAATAAGGGGATTCCAACAAACATGCAGTTATCAAGTTTTGTCAATAAGGTTTCATGAACACTTGATTCCCTGTTATGACATATTAAAAATGTTAATCAATCAGTGTGTTGGTACTTAACTCTAAAGAGAAATCCAGTTGTGCTGTTTAAAGACACTAAGAATTTATTGGGTTTTTTTCTGCAGACAATGAGAGTGCTGACTACGAATGTGTCACAACAGTTATATACCTGGTGAAAAAGTTTTAGAAACAGAAACTATATTTTGCTGCAATCAAAGCAGTATAACGAAGTAGCCAGCATTTTTCATTGATGTTCCATCACAGCAACAACAACTTTATACCTTTCAATCATAAACATAATAAAAGGATCGGTTTTGCCATTTTTAAAGAAGAGCTTTTAGAAATGAAAATACTTTAAAAAAAACATGATGAAAAGTAAAGTAGATGGCTCTGGTCTGGATTCAGAAGGGGTCACTGCTTTGAAAGTGGAGCTGCTTGAAAGGACTCAAAATTTATTTTGATTCTTTGGCAGTTTTGCACTCAAGGTGAAAGGAACTGCTGACGTCAATCCCATTTGATAGGCAGTGATTCTCCACTCTATCTGACATTAATTAATTCTCTTTTTAGCAGGGTCAACAATCAGAGCAAAGACTAAATAAATCAGGAATATCTTTGTGGAAATCAATGAAGTTACACTCATGAAAAATAAGCATGAGAGCAGAAAGAACCCAAATAAATGTAGTTCATTATTCATTTCACTTAATTGCTGTGGAAAATAAGTGCCTTTGAACTTACTGAGCCATTAGCAGAAGACACTCAACCCCTGTCTTAAAGAAAAGGGTGATTAATACTTAAGTGTTTCTCTGCATCCTGAAGACATCATATGAAATGATGATCCCACCACTGGGAGCTTTCACCACTGGATAGCAATTGAACCATTTCAAAGGATCAGGTGGGAATGAGGAAAAGACATGTTTCCCAGAATTCAGAGTTAAAATAAGGATTTGATTTTGCAATTAGTCCGCAATATACTAATAGACTCTGTGAAAGAATATCTAAGCTGCAAATAAATTCAATTATCTTTAGCTGTTACATCTCCTGACGACTCATTTCGTTTCCTGTGAGGAAAGGCTTGTCCTTCTGCTCTCTCTCCATCTCCACCGCTTACTGTGGTCTACCTTGCCATTCTCCACATGCTGAGGCAGATCTGATCTTCAGGCCATACAGATCTTAGGCAGAGTTGTGACCTGGACTCTTGAAATAATGCTTCTCACATTTGGTATCAAGATACAACTGCAGAAGTCAAGACACTACCTATTATCATCCTGTGTTATTTTTAAACTCTGGGACACGTAATAATGAAGATGCTCCAATTTACTGGTGAAACTAGACTTTGAAGAATATTTGTTTTCAAATCCATACAAAATTAAGAAAAGTTCCTTACTTTGAGATCATATAGATCTTAAAATCATAGTAAGTAGGAAAGAACTTTTGCCCTTTGGACTGTTATCTGTATGAAGATAAGAAGATAGTTTTAAACAATTAAATCTGATTTCTGATATCACTAGTCTGGTTTTACATTCTTTAATTTTCCCAGATGATTTAACTGAAGCTATTTTATTTCTTTTTTAATTAACAATGAATTAACATGTCTTTAGGTCCATAAAATCTGAATTTGCATCTGAATAGCTATAAAATTCTAGGAAAATTAGAACTACTGTACTATTTCTGTGTAATGAATTTTTCAATCCATCTAGATCAATACAAAAATACTTCTTGATTATTTGTCAAATCTATAATTTATAGACACAATACATGCATCTTAGGGAAACTAAGTAATTTATAAAAGTTTCTTCAGAAATGTAAATTTTCCAATGTGTTACAAATAACACAAATCCACTGTGTAATATCACTGTTACTGAAGGGGTTGTAAGAAGGAAAAAATATTGAATAGCTATTTATGGTGACTAATTCATGCAGCATTTGACAGTCCCTGTTCATTCTTGGTTTACTAGAGGGCAAACCAGTGCATAAGATAGGAATATTCAGGGACATTTACTGGTATTGCAGGGCAGCATTTAGAAAACTGTGATCCATGTGTATAATTCATAATGTAATTTCATTGCTTTATTTCCATTATTAGAAACATTGACATAGACCATCTAGACTAAGTGTTGCTTAATTGGTGAATTACTTTTCTGAATAAAAAATGTGGGAGTTAATAAGTACCTGAAAGAAGATGAAAAAAGACCCAACACACCGCTCAGTTTTGTTCTTTTTTTTTGGTGTTAAGTACTGATCTGTTTGGATCAAGTGTAAGTGTATCATAAAGGCATAAACCAGCACATTTTGACCACTGTTCACATTAAGAAGTTTATGAGCATCAGAGTAAGAAAAGCATTAATTTTCTCCAGAAAAGTATCGTAGAATCACAGTATCATCATGTCTGAAAAAGACCTCTGATCATCTAGTCCAACTATACATGCACAAAAAACCTCTACAATTTGGCCACTAGAGCATGCCCTGAAGTGCCACATCTACACATTTCTTAAATACCTCCAGGGAAGGTGACTCTACCACCTCCCTGGGCAGGCTGTTCCAGTACCTGGCCACTCTTTCAGTAAAATAATTCTTCCTAACATCTAATCTAACCCTCCCCTGCTGCAACTTCAGACCATTCCATCTGGATCTGTTGTTACTCACTTGGGAGAAGAGGCCAACACCCAGCTCTCTACAACCTCCTCTCAGGTAGTTGTAGAGGGCAATGAGGACTCCCTCTTCAAACTAAACATGTGCAGGTTCCTCAGCCTCTCCTCACATGCCTTGTTCTTTACAACCCTCAATGGACTGGTAGCTCTCCTCTGGACTTTGAGGCTCCAGCACTTCAATGTCCTTCTTGTAGTGAAGGGCCCAGAACTGAACACAGCACTCGAGGTGAGGCCTCACCAGTGCAGAGTACAGAGGCATGATCACTCCCCTGCTCCTGCTGGCCACCCTATTCCTGGTACAAGGCAGCATTCTGTTGACCTTCTTGGCCTCCTGGGCACACTGCTGGCTCATGTTAAGCGGGCTGTCCTCCAATACCCCCATGTCCTTTTCTACTGGGCAGCTTTCCAGACACTGTTCCCCAAGCCTGTAGCATTGCCTGGGGTTGTTGTGACCCAAATGCAGAACCTGGTACTTGGCCTTATTGACAGAATCATTCCCCTGCTCAAAGCAGGGTCACCTATAACAGGTTGCTCAGGACCATGACCAGGTAGTTTTTTAATATTGTCAAGGATGGAAAATCCATAACCCCTTTGGGCTACTTCTGCTAGTGTTTCACTATGCTTGCAATTAAAAAAAACACCTTTTCTTCCATCTAAATGGAATTTGCTGTATTACAGCTTGTATTTGAGGTAGTCCAATAGAATATGGAATGTAGAAAGACTGTTGTCTAAGAAATTTTTTTTTGGGTCAAGATATAAGAGTTTTGGAAAAGGAAAACTATAATCATATCTGTGATTTGATCCAAATATCTACTTAGTTTTTTTAAGATATCTCTACAGGCCCATTATAATGTATTCTAAGTGTATACATGTCTTCACTATCATAAAAATTAGCTCCCTCCTTTACTCCAAATCCCATTCTCTTTATCATACACTCCTTGTACCACTTCACTCCCAAGCTTTCTTTCACAGTAAAGCACTTAGACCTTTCTGGATTAAATTTGTTTGTAGTTCTGAGAACATTTGCTCTGGTGGGCTGTAAAACACTTCTCACATTATTTCAAGCATTTCAAACTGGGAAAACAAACAAACAAACAAACCAGACAACCAATCAACCAGAACAAACTAATAAAAACCCCACAGGTGTGCAAGCAGAAATCTGAATCAAGTAGTATGCAGTTTAGATGCAACCAGTTTGCTCTTGAAGCGGTTAGCTCTAATCTAGATGGACATGAACCATTCAGAATGACATAGCTTGGGGATCAAGGACTGGCATGAGCATCCTAAGCAGTGTAGGTGTAGAAATATTAGATGTCAAGAAACCTTTGAGATTTGGTATTTTTCCCTTCTGAAGTTAGTAATTCTTGCTGAAATCAAAGGGATCGCCTTGTATTCTGCTAGGGAAGAACAGACCCAAATGGCATGAGGGTAATGCCTTTTGTGTAAATTGGCACATCTTTGCAGGGTGTATGACCAAAAGCAGCAAAACAGTATGAAAGAGAAAGATTGCACAGGAATTGTTTTGAGATATAGTTCAAGATCACTCTGTTCCTAAGCTTCTTGATTTTTTACCTGGGTAGCATTGTCAATGTAATATTGCTATGTTTCAAAGCATCTAGGAATCAACAGTTGTTAGCTGTGGTTACAGCTGACTGTATATGCAAAAGCATGGACTTTACTGTCAAAGACAGGTGGGGTTTCATTTAAAAGCCATTCACATACTTGAACTGTCCCAGGATAAAGACACTGTGAAGATGAGACACTACAGTTTCTCCACAAGACAAAATCATCAGTGTTACACTAAACTTCAAACTCATGTTGCCCGACTGATTGTAAAAGAAAAATAAAAAATTAAACCATGTCTTCCCAGCAGTTTTGCTTTACAGCAAGGTAATACGTTAGTTACTCCAAGCGAAAAACATACACCTTTTGAGCAGCAAGCCCAAGGCTAATACATCTGCAAGGTCTCAGAAGAGGTACACTCAGAAAGTCATTGCAGTACATCTCAGGTGATAACATATTCTTCTCTAATCCCTGAACTCTGTTGCTTCAGAAACTTTTTTTCCAGAAGGTGGGATTGTCACCTGAGAAGTTTTACAATGGCCTATTGTTCCTAAACCTGGAATCTTTCAACCTTATCTTCAGCATTTGTCTGAGGCACCCAAGTTAGGATTGGAACTCCTTTGGGCTCAGAGGAGTCAGTGGAGGAAAGTAGGCAGCTGGAGATCTTACCCTCTGCCTCATTCTCTTGTAAATGCTTTTCTCTTTTGCTTTGCCTCCATGGGCTGAGTGGGGAACCACAGTTAAGTGTCTAAAATTAAATGCAAGAAAAGTAAACAAAGCTTTGAATGGTTTTCAGTCCCCCCAAACAAAAATGTTCCATATTATTTTCTGTCCATTCTTTCTGGACTGACAGTTTTCTAAAATTACCTGTATGTTATCCCCAAAGCCAGAAAGTCAACAAACCAGAGAAGTGGCACTGTTGAAAGAAGTTTAGGGAAGCACAATCAATTTGCATCCTTTTGACAAAAAAAAAAATATTTTTTTCCTGAATGAAAAGCAAAAGAAACTCTCAGACTTTCTAACCAAGTAATTTTGAACTAAAAGAAAAATAAAAATTAATAATACTAAAAAAAAAAGAGGTTGTGGAGAAACTGTTGTTTTTCTCTAATAACGTTACAAGACAGACACTTGTATTGTCATTGCTAACTTCTAATGAAATTGTATTGGAACTGTATGTTTATTGGCAACTGTAAAGTTTCTGCTTGCAGGAAGAATAACCTGTAGCATTTACTTCTGAGTAAAGAAAAGTGAGTTAAAGACATCACCTTTTTTAAAATGAAAAGTATCTTGTTTCCCTTGTATTCTAATTACATGCTATTGTGAACAACATCTGTGTGCTTTAAGGATTCCCAGACCCTTTCTGTTTCCTTGACTTAACTGAGATGGCAGATCAGAGTCAGTTAAAATTTATTCCCTTTCTTGGATGGCAGATGCAAAAGACGTTATTGCCTGCTCTGGCTTTAACAGCCAAAGTAAAATCAACAGCTCAGTCCTGTACCAATGAAAACTGTGGGAGTTTTTTCAATCACATGTGTAGGCTCTAGGTGGTGATTAGGATCCACATATATCCCAGGCTGGCCACTGATCTATACATCTCCTTCCAAAACAATCCCTGTGACCTATGTATCTTCTAGTGCTTTGCTGAAATCATGGCAATATCTCACTTCTAACTCCATGTAGAATCAAATCAAACAAAAATTGCACAAAGCAGAGAGCAAATTAAGTCAAAACAGGCCTGTCCAGGTCTGGAAACCATCTAGGTCTATAACTAGCTGTGTTTTGAAACATTTGATAAGTAACAGGGACAAATTCTGCTTGCCTAAAAGACCTGAATATATTATGGGTTTGAATTGCTATGTAAGAAGTTCAATTTCTTGAATATATTTGAATATTTCTTTAACTGAATCTCAGTTCCTGAAATACAGCATATACAGTGGTATTCTAAAAAGGACTATAAATTTATACGTGAACTGAGAACAATTCTAGGTTAGTATCATGCATAGACTGATTGTCTAAAAGGTAGTTACAAGCAAGCACAGGAACTTCACCACATTCACCAAAAACCACCTGTATCCTTTTCCCTTAAGCAGAACAAGAATTCAAGAGGAGCAAATTCAAGGTAACTAATTCTCAGCTTTCCATACCTCTGCAGAATGAAGCCTCCAGAAAAGTTTCTCACAGGCATTTCAAAGGACTCAGAGAAATGCACATTCATATGTTGCTTGGATTTCAACCACGCACTGAGGTCCTCACACAAAATTGACATCCTGTTGTGTCTGGTATTGAAGAACTTCACAGAAAGGTATAGCTCATATACTGTGTTGCTCTGTATGTCCAGTCTGTAATTACCTTTTCAACTCATCTGCTAACACTTATTAAATCAACATGTTTGTTGATTCTTACATGTTTCTTGAATTGCCAGATTGCGGCAAGGGTTGTGTGAAAGAAATCCTAAAGGAAAATGAAGCCAAATGTCCTCTTGAGCACATTATTGAATCATAGAGTAACTCTAAAAGCTTTAAAAGCTACCAGAAAAATGTCATAATAATGTTCTGTGTTCCCTTTATTAGCTCTCTGTAGCTACTTCTAAGCCTTCAGAAGGATGCATCATCATTACTTATTATTTAGATTCCAGAAAAATCTGTAATGTGCTAAATGATTCTGCAGTACCGGTGAAAACACAGTCCTTACCCCAAAATGGGAAAGGTCTAAGAAAAGAGATGAAGGTAATAGAAGGAGATACTTTATTTATTTTTACATAGTTCTACTAACTAACTTAGACAATCCTTTTTCTTCCACAAAGAATCTGAGATACAGTTTCACTGGGCCCTTTTTCACTTATATTCAATCTTTTTTCAACTTGTGTTCACTCATGGGGTAAATGAGACCAATAAGCAAAATGGATTAAATAGCATGGTCTGAACTCCACTGAAATCAATAAAAGACTTTCTGCTAACTTCAGTCAGCTAAAAAGTGTGCTTTAATCAGCCAGGTGTGTTTAAGTGTCACCATTTCCTTTAAATTAATTTTAAATACAGTTAAAGAAAATTATCATAATTGGCCCAGGTTCTATTTCTGAGACATCCAAACTTGGAACACTACAACCTGAAATACCTCCCTGAAAAAAGATGATCTTTTTGTACATAGGAGAGAAATGGGAGTCAGACAAGCATATAGCTCTGCTTGAACAGATATAGCTTAAACTATTAAACTTTGTTCAATAATATTATCTATCAGTATCTCTGATTTCTTCAGAGAAAAACTTGCTTGTCGCCGTATGCTTCCAAAGCAATTAGCACTTTTCTGACACTTTGAATTATTATTACTATTGTTGTTATTAATCTCACTTTCAAATGGTGGCCAGACAAATTAGGTGTCCTTTATACAGAAAGTGAGGAGTATGTTTGGACTGTCATCAGTGGGACCTTTTGCTGGATTTGTGATTTGAAATATACTGTTGATACCAGCACAAATGCTGATACCAGTACTGTTGATAATTGTTGTGGTAGCCAAGTGTCCCATTTGACAAGTGCAATCAAACCTTAGCTCTGCACCTAGAAGTGCACATTATTTAATGTGCATTATTTCACGCACTATGGGAGGCTGTAAAATTGTAACTGAATGGTATGGAGAACACGTCTTTCATCTCTAAGTGAATTCTAATTCTGCAGAAAACCCCCAGAAGACAGAAGGGAATTTTAATGTCCTTAGGAATAAGTGAATTTCAGAATGAGTAGAATGAGTAGAATGTGCAGGACATCACCTCTCGTTCCCACCCACTAAAATAGAGTTAGAAACTCAAATAGACTGGATGTTTGTCCTCTTCCTCCCCAGGCTAGAAATACTGTAGGCCAGTCACTCTATGGAATTAGGTGTATTTCGTTAGAAACAACAAAGCTGTATTTCAAATACCTTACTTTATTTTTCCTTCAAGAAACAGCAGACCGACAATATCTGTGTTTTATCTTTTCTCATTCGGTGCACAGACAATGATATATTTCCTCACTATGCTTCTAGAATAAAAAGTTCCTGTATTAGTTCATTTCAAACTATGGCCAAAATGACTGATGGCTTCTCCTTCTGCCAATAACATGCATAGACTCACATACCTATTAGATACCAGACTAAAATTCTATGAAGAATATTGCTTCCTTTTTGTACCTCATAAAGCCAACAACTACGATTTTGCATGTGGAAGTGTAAGAAGTGTATTTCCTCTTCTCTAATTCGTGCTCCTCATCTTCCTTTGCTGTGTTGGGACAGGCCTGACAAGCACAAAACAGTCCCTTTCTGTCCTGCTATACAAAAGAATTGTGCAGATGCCCCTTGAATCCTGCATCTATCTCAACTGAGGGTACTTCCCCAGCTGTGATATTATGACTCTAAGAGAGTAAGAGAAATTGAATGTACTATATATGGAATATAAGGGATAGAACAGTATTAACACACTGTCATTGTTAGTATCCTTGCACTCTTGAATAGATAGTGTCAATGTCTATTTGGGGATGGATGAGTCAAGTCCAGAATCTGAACATTTGATTTGTAGCCATTCAAGGATAGCCTGCAGTGGGAAATCCACCCACAACTTTTTGACTACCACTTTTTAGGCTGAAAGTGTTGTCTTTAACAGCACTGAAGGAACTGTTATGCTAAACAGCATGGAATCTAAACAGAAGTTTATTATTTAAAGACGCCTATGTGATAAGCTGCAGGCAAGGGTTTTGCCAGTCATAACTGGTGTTCCCATGATCTAGCAGCAATATGACCCTGTAGAGACACATCCCGTAGACAAGTATTGAATTACCCTACTACCGTGTGCATTCTTAATGAAACATTAGCACCGTTGGGACTTTACAAGTTTCATCCATGATTACTTCAGCACAGGTATTATGAAGAAAGCAAACTGAAAGACAGAAATATGTTTTGATATTTATTTTAATTCCAGAATAACATATCTGTTCTAATTAGAGAGGTAGCTTCCAGGCAGATGTTCAAATCACGTGGGAATTTGTATGCCAAATGCAAGATTAATGGGCTCACATGCTAATGAAGCACTCTTTCACTTTCCACGCCACAGAATAAAAGCACCAGTCCTTCAGTGGTAAAGCTGAAGCTGCATCCTTCCTTAGCTGTAAAGGTTTACTCCTGTGGGATTCTTCAGAGATTATTTCACTGATTCATCGAACAATCTTTTTAGCTTTACCCTTTTCATGCTATAGTAAAGAGCTTAGCCCTTTTCTCCTCACATAGGCAAAACTCATAATTTGCATGTCTGGGTTATATAGTACCATTGCTCTGTGAAGCGTTTCCATCATGCTTCTGATGAGGCACTAAACAGAAAGCACTTCCCCTACACAAATGAGTACTGGCTTGGTTATAAGAAGTGACTTTTCAGTCTGCCCTGGATAATAGACCAAGAGTCAATTTAGTGTCAAAAAATAGCAAGTTGCCTGTCTATATGAAAGGTTTTTGGTTTTATTTTCTTTCAGTGGTAGGCAAGCTGACTGAGATTCTATCTCCACCATGAAAAAGGCCTTTATTTTGCGTTATTAAATGAAAGCTGAGCTTATCACTGACATCACAGGCTCGTCCTAATGGCTTTTACAATGGCCCTAATGGCCAGCCTGAGAGACTCCCTGGGCCACATTCTCAGGCTGTATAAACTAATGAACAACTGGAACCTCCGTTTTTAGTACTTCCTTTCCCCCATGTGTCATTTTCCACCTAGTAGTAAGATAGAGTTGTTTCCTGTGTCTGAGATTTGGCCTCACAATTTTCATACAATTAATCATTTTTATACAAGTTCCTACTTGAAATCTTGAACTTCTAGGTTCAGAAGGTTGGGTTCAAAGTGTTCATGAGTATAGCCTGATCTTCTCGGCCATCTTTGCCTACACTTGTGTGTATGGCTATGCCTGAGGGTGATTTAGGAATTCCCTCCACCAGCTTGTCATTGGTTTAGTAGAACCCAAATTACCTTCATTTTCTTTGAATTTTATGGAAAGGAAATAAAACATCATAAAATATTGTTCCCAAAAGGGCAGTTGTGCAGTATAATCTGCATTTCTCTTCTATTTCAGGCTGCCTCAAGAGGACACTGTGTTGCCAAGGTTATACAGCTATAATCATCATGTATTTATGCAAAATAAGAACTATGTAATAGTGCAGCATTAAACATGATGAGATTATTAAAAGGAAAATACAGATGAACATAAGCCTTTCTTCTAATACTTCCTTTTATAGGTGTTTGAACTGAAGCTTTAGTCAAACACCTGCAGATATCCATTTCTTCATTACTTTACCAGTCTCGATAGACTAAGACAATTAGTGTCTCTGTACATTTGTTAAATACATTGATTTTCAGGTCACAAAATGTTCTTCATGAGAAACTGTCTTTTCAAATAAGCTGTAAAGGGTTTGTATTTTGTAAACACAAGTGCTCAAGCACTGGGTGGTTTATAGCTGGAACCAGCCACACCACAGCCATTAGCTATTTGAGTGTATTACCTGATGTGTGTGGTGTCTCCTAACAAGCACCACATAATCTTTCATGTATGGGGCAGAAGCTGCCAGATTGACTGGTTCCCATCTATCCTGGCTCCAGGTGTAAGGGAACAGCCCTCTCTGGATGTGGACACAGGTCCGCATCACTCTGTAGTCTATACAATGGAGGGTCATTTTGTTGCCTTGCCCATGTAGGAACATAACAACATGTAACATGTAGGAACACAAGGCCATATCCAGATTTATATAGTTTCACAGTGATGCAGAACATTGGAACAGATGCTCTGGATCAGGTCCACACCTACACAGTGGGATAGAGTGCATCCCCAGCAAGTTTGTCATTGACACCAAGCTGTATGACATAGTCAACATGCTGGAGGGAAGGGATGCCATCCAGAAGGACTTTGACAGGCTTGACAAGTGGGCCCATATGAACCTCATGAAGTTTAACCAAGCCAAGTGCAAGATCCTGCACCTGGGTCATGACAATCCCAGGTACGAATACAGGTTGGGTGAAGAATGGATTGAGAGCAGCCCTGAGGAGAAGGGAGTGTTGGTGGATGAGCAGGTCAACATGAGCTGGCAATGTGTGCTGGCAACTGAGAAAGTCAACCACATCCTGGGCTGCATCAAAAGAAGTGTGGCCAACAGGTCGAGGGAGGTGATTCACCCCTTCTACTTGGCTCTTAAGAGACCCCACCTGGAGTACTGTGTCCAGCTTTGGAGTCCTCAGCATAAGAAGGATGTGGACCACTTGGAATGAGACCAGTGGAGAACCATGAAGATGATCAGAGGGCTGGAGCACCTCTCCTATGAAGACAGGCTGAGAGAGCTTAGAGAAGAGAAGGCTCCAGGGAGACCTTATAGCAGCCTTCCAATACCTAAAGGGGGCCTACAGGAGAGATGGGGAGGGACCGTTTATCAGGTAGTGTAGTGATAAAACAAGGGGTAATGGTTTTAAACCAAAAGAGGCGACATTTGGATTAGATATCAGGAAGAAATTCTTTACTGTGAAGGTTGTGAGGCACTGGAACAGGTTGCTCAGAAAAGTTGGGGATGTCCCATCCCTGGAGGGGTTCAAGACCAGGCTGGATGGGGCTTTGAGCAACTTGGTCTAGTATGAGGTCCCCTTGTGCATGACAGGGGGGTTGGAATTTGATGATCTTTAAGGTCCCTTCCAGACCAAATCATTCTATGATTATGTGATTTCATGATTCTATCCAACCTGGTATCCCATTACTGGCAGTGACAAAGGTGAGTACCAGGGAAGTATAGAAGGTGGAGGCAAACACAGATATTTCCCCAAACAGCCTCCACTAGTTGAACTGCAAGGGCCTCCTGTGTCAAGTTCGCTTTCTAGGTGTTTCCATTCATAGATTTATCTTCCTTTTTCACTCTCCCCTTGAATCAAAGTGAGCTTTGAGCACCCATAGCATCCTGTGGCAGCAAGTTCCCCACCTTGGTTACACACACTGTGAAAAATACTTTATTTTGTTTATATTCAGCTTACTTTTTGCTCATTTTACTTGATGCCCCACTATTTTTGTACTGGGATGAAATGGTGAGCAAGCTATCCTTATGTACCATCTACATATCACTCGTGATTTCATAAGCATTTCTCCTACCCCTCTATAGCCATTCCTTTCCCAGAATGATGTCACCTGGTTTATTTAGCATTTGCCTCTGAGGAAGCTTTTCCACTTCTTCAGTTGCCCTTGTTGCTCTTCTCTAAAATTTTTAGTTTGCTGGCAACTTCTGAGATAGGGAGGACCAGAACTGCCTGTGTAAGGAGAATATAAAATTTGCCATGCCTCAATATTCCTGTGAACAGAAAGCGAGGAATCAGACCTTGCACAAGTCCCAACATCTTCATACAGGTTCTATCAGAATTTGTTATCTTATGTTCCCAAAAGCAATAGTTGTGCAACAGATTTGGTTGCCTTTCAGTCAGGTGTAACATGATTCCTGAGTGTATATTACTCCACACACCCAAGAAACCAGGCTGAGATTCCACATCATAATTTTTCAAGTTGCAAAGCTAGTTTAAAAGCAATCTTCCCCTCCTATGTTGGTACTCAGATGTGGCAATTCAACTGTCTGGGTGACCATACTCAAAACTGGTTCAGTGAAATGATCTAAGCTAATAGACACTCTCTCCCACCCTTCCTCAAACGTTGCTTTTCTTTGTTTATTAACCTGCATCACTCCAGCTGTCAGCAGTGATACCAACAAGTGAATTAGCCTTGCTGAAGAACTGATAAGCTTCCCCCACCAGAGGTGGGGAAACAGAGAAAGGAATGAGCAGGTGAGAGCAAAAAAGGGTATGAAACTTCTTAAATTGGCTTTCCACCAGCAAAATCCTCATGTGAAACCATGGTTTCAAAGGTGATGAGTAGCTGCACTGATTTCATCAGCTGTGCTTTTCTCAGGGAGGGATTCTGCAGGTGGAAGGGATTTGGGGGTGTTTCCTGGGTGGAAAGGTTTTGTGTTTGTGCAGGCAATGATGCTCTGAATTGTTTGTGATTTCTCAGGGATAGGCCCACTGCTTGAAACATCTGTTTTGCAACATTAACAACACGTTTACATTCTTCCCCTCTTAAAAATAAAAATAAATTAACAGATTGAGACATAGAGCATAGAAAGATGGACAAAGAGAGGATACTAATGACCAGTGCAGGAGGAGGTTAGTCCTACAACTGGGACAACAAGCGGATTTTTCAAACTATAAGTCAGGAGGTTTAAGAAGCAAAGATTGGAAAAAAACAGAATAGGAAAAAGCAATTTCAAGCTCCCAGTGACTTATTTAAATAGTTTCTGCCCTCCTTGAGGTCCGGCTTTGCTGCAGTTTACATCACTAATCCGTGCATTCCTCACATGCCAGTCAGGCCTCTTAAGGGGGCACTTGGGCAGGGAAGTGGTCTGTGACTTTGCCATTCCCCTGCATGATAAGCAGAAAGTACTTGCACAGATATTGTATCCAATATGCCTTTATGTCTGTCAGACAAACAGCAGCATGTTCTGAACCAAATGCACTCAGCCAGGTCTTCTCCCAGTGCCAGCCTGTACGTCACCTCATACTCGTTTACGCCAGGCAGAATCTGACCAGATATTTTACCACATCCCTCAGAACGTCTTCAGTACAGAAGCAATGTGTTGAAGCATTTCACACTCAGAAGATGACTGAGCTGTTTATTGGCATTTTTCATGAAAATTTCTGTCAGAATTTAACCTATTTTTAAACAATTTATTAATATTTTTTTTTTGCTTTTACATATATATTATGAATTGCATGTTTTTCTGAATTAAGAAGAAAGTCTTGGAAGTGCTAGCTCATGATTTATTTCAGTACAAAAGCTCTCAGTATAATCATGTACAGAATCAATTTATCTATATGAATATTCTTATGTTTATAGCACACAGTATCAAAAGAAATAAAAGCAAGAACACTTAATGACTGTCTTACCACCCGTTTATAACCCAGCAAGCTGAAACCACACTGAACTTTGATTTGTTAAGATGTTTCAATAACCAAACCTTTTCCATCCAAGCACGTGTTCTTTGAGGAAATATATCAGGTTAAAAGAGTTTATGTTAAAAAAAAAAGACGTCTTAAGGAAAGGTTAAAAATCACACCATGAAAAATGAGATCTTTCTGGAGACCAGGTAACTAAATATCAGAGGAACATGTTATCTTCATGGAGAAAATCTGAGTTTTAAGTGAAACCAGAGGGGAACGGGTCACTCCGCGTGACCCTGCAGGCATGCTAAACAAGCCTAACTCCATTTCAGAATCCGTCATTGACTGCTGCAGTGAGGTGCTTGAAATGGGGCTGTGTAGCTCGACAGTATTGTTTTCCGTCTCCATTTTTCACAGGGAGCCCAGATGAAACCTCAACACAGAGAAAAATAAGTATTTCCACTTAGGTTTTTTTTTTTTTTTTTCCTCTGGAGTCAACTATTTGAAGGTTTGGTGTTTTGATAAATCAGAGCAGCCACTGTACCTTAGAATCTGCTCATGCTGATTAATTCAATTAGATCTAAAAGTCTGCATAGGTATTGCTGTTAGTAGATTTTAAATAATAAATTTGGTCCTATGTATTTTGATAACTGTGTTTCTTTATAACTGTGTGTCATGTCTATATTTTATTTGGATTTCTGATTTTTAGTGGTTGATTACATTTATTTCATAATTTTTAAAGTTTATTTTAGTTGCTTATTTGTTAGTTATTTGCCTTTTTGCCTTCTATTTTATGTCAAATTTGCCCAGAGTTTAAGGAAGGAATCTTTTAAAGGCAGTTTTTGTATCTTGAAATAAATATCATATGTTAAACATCTATTTTATTTGTAGCTATCTGTGAGACTGAGGTAACACAATAAAAACATACACAATACCTGTCTACAGTTTTCAAGAGTTCGCTTTGCTGTGATTTCAAGGATTTCACTCTTCAATTTTATTTTTTTCCCCCAAATTGTTTTATGAATGCAGTTAAAGACCAAAGGCACTTTTAGCACAGTGAAGTGTCTGAAATTTAGAGGCACCCTGACATCTGTCTTTGGTGTATTTGGTTTGTGGAAAAAAGTTATCAAAAGAGAGAGCAAACGCAGGGAGTCGGACAAGTTAGCTGTTATTGTCCACATGGGTGTGTAGACAAGGTCGGGTGGGAGCTCACATGGCCAAGTACCTAAGTTTGGTGGAGAGAACTGCAATAATACTAGCAACTCTATTTGGTTAAATGCACCACTAAGGTTTAGGGAAGTCTCCGTACCAGAATTCAAAGAAGTTGTTGCAGCTGCATTAAGGTATTAACTAAATGCAGGAATGGAATAAGACTAGCAAAAAAATGTCAGAATCATTCTCTCACTGTGACAATTTCATGATTTGCTTTAAGTTCTTTATTTTGTTATTCCAAGTCACTGTGAGCCATTTGAAATACAAAATACAAAAAAAAAAAAAACAAACCCAAAACCCCCACAAACCTAATTTGGATTCTGGTGACATAAAAAAATAGAGGTCTATCCTGGTTTATGCTCTGGCCCACAGATCCTAACATCCTCAGTCCAAAGAAGCCAAATGTCAGCTCTCATAAGAAAGCCAGTTGCCAGATGTTGGAACAATTGATGGCCCAGATGACAGAGGTCGCCATTTGTTTTGGGCAGCTGTCCTTCAGCGAGCGGGTGCCCCGGAGGACCGCGGGCAGACGCCAGATGGCTGTGGGTGGGTGCTCTGGCTGCCCCAGGGCCACGAGCGCCTGGCAGCAGGGTCTGGGGGGATGCAGCAGATTCCCAGAAGGATATCAGCCAGGGGAGGTGGGATTTAAATCAGGACCTTTGAAGTCAATACTAGTTAATATGAACGAATATGAGGCTGAGTATAATAATTATTCCTGCAAGGGGATGGCAACAGCAGAGTTAGGCTCCCGCAGAATATCTAAATACCCAAATCATTAAGCTTTCCTGTGACCTCTATATCCTGGGTCAAATTCATACGGAGACTACAAAGCCCACAGGCTAAATTATATATTTGAGGACACAGCTAATCAGTCTCGCCTAATAAAACTACAAGAAAATGCATGCTCCAAGCTGACATCACCACAGACAAACAGCATGTAAAAGTGCACTGTAAAACAATAAGTCTAGTGCTCTCCAGCCTCAAACTGGGATGACTGGAGGGGGATCTGATAGAGGAGCTGTAAAATCATTAGTAGAAAGGATAAGGTGAATAGGAAACAATTGGTCACTGTCTTCCATACAAGAACTAAGAGTCATCAAAGGAAAACAGCAGGACCCCGTTTCATAATAAACAAAAGGAAAAACCCCCTCAAATGGCACAGGGGTAACCTATGGGACTGCCTGCCGCAGGATCAGGATGGGACTGGAGGTTGGAAATGGAAAAATCCATGGCAGGCAAATCTGTCAATGATGCCTGAACACAAAGATTCATGGGCTTCCTTTCTATTTATGTTCTTCTCCAGGTTATTTATTATAGACTCTATCAGGTACAGGCTGGTGAGCTTGGTAGACACTTGGTCTGGACCATTACAGCTATTCTGAAGTTCTCACCTTCAGCGTTGTATCATCTCAGAAATCTGGAGAGGGAATAATTGCTTTTTTTTAAAAAAAATCCCTATGTGGTAGCTTATCCAGATTCAGTCTCAGGAAAATATTATAAGGCTTCATAGCTGACTTGTTGCAAAAAATCTGTGGAGAAGTGGTGATTTGCAGACCTGCTTTTCTTTTCAAACCCTCACAGTAGAAAGCAGGCTGTTATGGAATGAACATAAGTAAATAGAGAACAGATTTGCTTTACTTTATTATCTTTTGTGACAGTATAGAAGTAATCCATTGGCCATTATAAGCCTCAGGTTAAAAATCAGCAGTTAACCATCTTTGGGAGGTGGATTGCAGTCCTGGTCCCCATTCTTGGATTCCTTTATTTTCCTGGGTAAAACTATACAGCTTAGCAGTCATGTGCCATAATTTCATGCCTGCTGCATGGCAGTTGCCAAGGAAACTCGCAGGCTGCACATGCTAGAAGTGATCCTGAGGGGATGTCAGATACAATTGCCCTGGTGGAGGTTTTGCTTGGAGTGGAAGCTTACCCACAGTGGAGGCTGGGTTTCCCTTCCCAGATTAGGAAGTAAATGCTAGAACGTTTTTACAACAAAGCACATATTTTCCAGACAGAGACCAGAAGGCAAGACTTCATAATTTAGTTTCCTTAGTGTATTTTTTTCCCCAAACCATGTTCTGTCTATTTCTGTAGTCTAATATTTGTGATTTGTGAAACCTTGATGTATCTCAATGATGTTGTTTTGTGAAGATTACTTTATGTAAAATGGTAATAACCATGTAGGGAAAAAAAGGGATTAGGAAAACATACATGAAGATACAAACTGAATAAAATAACCTCTTTCCCTGGGAAGCATAAGCATTTGACAAAGGGTACTCTGCTAAAAAGAAAAAAAAAATGTAGTTTACAAGATGAGACAAAGGTCCAATCTCCTAACAAGATAGGAGTAGCGTTAGATATCCTTATATTACATGTTTCCAGTACCATCTGAGTATGTTGAAGGTTATCAGACTGCAGCTTTTCAGCCTCTGAGATAAGGCTTTTTTGTACTGCACAGCTCCCTACACCCCAAAGAGCATGCATTATGTTCATAGGGATATTTGTGGAAGTGTCTGTCCATGTAGGTATCATTCACCTACTCCTTTGTCCTGGGGTTACACAGTGCATGTATTTCGGGAGATTTTTCTCCCTCCTCACCTCCCCCCCNTTTGTTTTGGTTTTGAAATCATGGGCAAACACTAATTTTGCCCCCTCACCATGTCAAAGATACAAAGTGGTGAAATATAAGGGACCATAACAAAGAGAGCAAAGTATATGTATCTTCCAAATACTGGAGGACTGTTTGAAAAGAACCAGCGTATCATTTGATAAAGATTTTTATTGTCCTTCAAGAACTGAATCTCTGACTGTAAAACATCAGAGTTTAAATCCAAACATTTCTTTCCGCTGTGTAATTTGGGACACTGAACAGAAAAACCAGTGATGGTGAGGCAATCAGGAACAGAAGGGAGAAGGTCAAAGCCTGTGTCTTTTTATTCTAAAGCAGAAAAGTAACAAAAAGTAAATAACCCCAGCCAACTCCCTGCTCCACATTAAAATACACAGAAGAGAAAATAAAGGTTGGAAGAACAGAAAGCTACTAGATGTTACCAGTTATTTTAAACTGTTTTAAATTAGATAGGAAATCAGTGCCATATTATCGCACAAAATATACAGTAGAGGAGGAAACACAGAAACACTTCCCTAAATTTACCAAAATGCGTTTATTTCATAACAAAAATATGTATAAGGAGGAATGCGTATCCAATCTGGAAGAATGTTAGCATTTAACACTGTTTTCATCTTTGTGAAAATACTCCCCTTCTGGGACCTTGCCAAGAAAAAGAGATTTTGACATGCTGACTTCTTCCAGGGAGATACTTCATGTCTAAATCCAGCTTCAACTATGTGTCTTTTTCTTCTCAATAGTAGCTAGTGTGTGATTTTGGATGACTTTTTTGTTTTTGTTTTAACTGAAAGTCTTTATTTGATTTTTGGACAAGAACACTGTCGTATGTTATCTGACACATTTAAATTCTTCAGGTATTTGGTAGCCAGACATATATGGAGAGTCTGTTCACTTCTAATCTATAAACAAAGACAGAAAACAACCTTCATTTATAAGCCCATGCAACTGCAAAATGTAACATGGAACAGAAAAAAAAAAATCTCTCTCATGTCATTTCCTCCCATTTACAGCACCATGAGATCAAAAAAATAAATCGGCAAACAGGAAGTTGCTTCGAAATTATAGCTCCGTCTATGAAGCTGACATTCTTGGTTGCCTGCTCTCTTTGAAGAAGAATAATTGAACTGGCTCTAGTTACAGGGGCCAACTCTTTTGAAAGCAGAGCTTTCTAGGTGAAGGTTATTCTTTACTCGGGGGTTAATCAGGGACCTGAATTTCTGTCTCTATAATACTGCTAGAAGGAAGGGATTGAAAACAAATTCCTCTCTTCAGAATTGCCCAAGATTTCAGTCTCCAATGTTGTTTCGCACTGATAACAGCTTCTCTCTGTGTTTTCTTCTCTCTCTAATGAAAGCATTGCCAATTATCTTTTCTTTTAAACTATTTGCTAGCATCTTCTACCTTTAGATACTCTAATAACCTATAAAATGTCAAATACTTTGATCTCTAATTCAGCAAGTTGCCCTAATATGTGTGATCTTAAAGCCTGAGAGTTGGTTGCCCTTGTGGTGTGTTGGTGCTGTATAGTGTTACAGATGAAGACAATGGGAAAATCTGGATGCTTAAAGAGTCCTTCTCAGATTGCAGCCTGAGCCCAGATTTCTATTCCCTGGTTTATGGAATGGGCTAGAAGTCATCTTCCATATCAGGCACCCAGTGTGATGGAAGTACTCTTCCTACACAAAGGCAAAGAAACACAAAAAACCAACCAATATGGATCAGACACAACCCAATGATCCACTGGTAGAAAGTGGACCAAAATGGAACTGAATGTACTTTAGGAAGTTATGTGTGAAGGAAATCTGGGTTGCACCCTCATGTCTAGGAGGCGGTGAGGTGAGGAGGAACACACAGACACTGGCAAGTTGAAATCAGCTGCGGATACAGGAGAAATTGGTTCTTAACTGGATCTTCTTGGCGTCTTCTAGGATGTCTGCATCTCCTTTAGTGAGACAGAAAATAAAATGTCAATTTTTTTTTTTTAATTTTTTAAAAGCACTGCTTATGGAAAACTTCATAGATGAGAGAATGTCCCAGCAGAGGCATTTCCCTGTAAAAAACCCACTCCACAGAACGTTCTTCTCTTACTTTCCCTGCTCTAGATCTAAAGTAGAAACATTCAGGCAACACTTCTCCAGGTAGTCAGGTAAAGCAGACTATTCCTGCTGTCACAGTTTTTCTTAATTCTATGTCTGAAAAATACCTAACAATACCAAAATTAAAAAAGAAAAAAAAAAAAGATAAAAAGAAAAAAGTGAAAAGAAACTGGAAAAAAAAAAAGAAAGGGTGAATAAAGAGAAGTCCTTTGTTCATCATTGACAAATGCCTTTTCCTTTTTTTGCTGCATAGCTACCCAGCTGAAGGTTGCTAGCTGAGCTTCTAACCAGCAGATGATTTGACTTGATCTGAGCTGGTGGAATTATATCTGTCTGGTGCTTGCTTTTGTCCAAATTATTTAATCTCATCAAACATACTGGGCATTGCTTATTTTAATTCAATACTTTCATAAATACTTTTTCTATTTCCAAGACAGTGGCTGCCTGGCTGGTTTTAGCCACTTTTCTTCCTTTCTGTGTCGCCAGACTTCTCTGCTTCTGGCTTGGAGACTTTCCCAAGGGTCTGTAGTGTTCCAAAGAGAGCAAGGAAAAGAAAACACAAGAGCCTCAGTCAAGTGCAGTGATGCTACTGAAGCGCTTTATCCTGTGAGGGAGTACTGCAATGGTCATTGCTTTACTTTACTTTGGTCTTTATTGATCTTTGCTTTATGGTCTTGGTTTTATTCCATGGGGCAGTTTCTTTCAGACACAGAGAAACTGAGGCACAGAAATGGATCCCACAGGCTACTGAGTGCTTCACAGGAACAGAATAACATTCCCAGCTTCCACTCATCCTTGTCAAACTACTCAGCAGCATTGCAGGAGGAGCTCAACACCTGAAGGAACAAGCCATGAGTGGATTGCCCAAGGTCAGGGGAGCCAGTCTTGAAAGCTGACGTTAGCGCTCCGGGGTTCCCGTCCCCAGCTGTCAGCATGGCTGCCAAGCTGTTCACATAGATTATCGGTGGTTTGCCTCCTTCCATTCTTTCCCACTGTTTGTCAGTCCTGGTTTTTGACATCTCATTTAAAATTAGACCCTAATTTTGAAACCTGATCTATGTGAGCGCCGTTCGGCAGCTCCAGGAGCTCAAGTGAAAGTCTGTCTGCAAGGAAAAGCCTGTGGGATGGCAGCCAACTCTTCGGGGCTGGGACGCTTGCAGATTTGTCCAGCATCCAGCTTTCTAGGATTGCATCCTTGGCGGAGCCCCCAGGTGCCGGGAGCGGAACGGGAGCCCCCCGAGGGATGCTCCGGGACGGTGCGCCACCTACCGCCCCCGCTGCCGGGGTTGCGCCCCCGGCCCCAGCACCCCGCTCCCTGCCGGCTCCATCTCCACCCTCTCCTACCAACTCACAGCAGCAAGGACAACTCAGAAAAAATGACGGGTTTCTTGCTTTTATTTTTGTCTACTCCCCTCTCCCACCCTCCCCACCCGCCCCCCCCCAAAAATAACAGCACTTTTGTGGCTTGTCACAAAACTAAGGCATTGCTGGATGTTACAGGAGGAGTGTCTCCCCCCACTTCTTCCACTAGTTTTCCACAGTTGTAAGCTGTTTCCCTAAACCATCCAGGGACACGCAGTGTATTTGGTTTTGTCTCTGAAGAAAAGGCTGAGTTATCTGAAAAGCCAGTAAGAACTCGCAGGAAGAGAAGGTCCTTTCAGAGTCTCTTTTGACTTTTGTCTCACAGGTATTGTCCATGTAGGAATTTGCTTATGTAGGACATAAGAATGTAACTGAGCAACAGGCCAGGAAAATAAAAAAAAAAATCACTCAACAATTTCTTTCTGTGCTTAGAAGTTCTTAGAAGCCTCTATTCACCCCCAGAAGTCTAGCAATGGCAAAATGACTCTTGGAACAGAGACTGTCATAAGCAGTCCCATGTCTGCCTGAAAGGCAGATATACTAGAGAGGATCCAGCCCACTGCAATCCCATCTATAATGGCATGTTAGTGCCTAAAATTAGTTCATGTTCAGAATAGAGTTACAAATTGCTTAACTCTACAGACACAAAATTCATAAGATTCTTCCTTATGACAGAGACTGCCATATCCTTACTTGGGCACACAAGTTCAGGGGACATGGGTGCCTATGTCTTACCTAAAACTCTGTTATACATGAAATTCAGCTGAACGCATATCATATATCCAACTCAGATCAGGATACCAAGACTAATTTTAGATTTATGACTAAGTTCAAAATTAAGGTCCGCAAACATACGTGTTTAAAGCACAAGAATTTTTCCAGCCTCCCATGGAAGCTGGAAATGGTCAATCGTCAATACAGGCAGAACAACGACCAGCTATTTCTAGCATTAAAGACTTAGGGCACATTTTACTTACCTAAACTTAAGTATCTAGTTCCATCTGGGGTGCCTTCCTGTTTTTTGTTCATATAGCATGTGTCAGTCACACCTGCTGCTCTCAAGTTGCTATACTGAGTAAGTCTCAAAATCCAATGTCTTGTGAGCCATCCCACATTCAGGAAGCTGGACTGAGTCCCCAGAGGCTGAATCTCTATGGAGGCTCCAGCAACTACAATGGAGGCTCAGGCAGTCAGTACAACCATAAATAGTGTGTGTCATTGTAGGCTTCTATACCTAGATGTCTTTATTTTGACCTGCGTTCTCATGTATTTCCAAAGTTCAGAACAGTGACTAACTTCAACAGTCACAGCACTTGCCTCTCATGTGGTGGTCTAAGGACTTGTACAGCCAAGAGAAAGCCTGCTTTTGAGTCTGTGTCTCCAGACAGGACCTGTTATTAAGATGCAGACAGTGCAGGAAAGGTTCCTCGCCACTGTGGCAAGTAATGACTTTGGTCCTTTGGATTGAGAGGATGAATCTTAATGTCTTTAACTTCTCTTTTGTGCTGCTGCAAACTGCCTACAATCCAATTGTCTGGGACCTTCCTAAACAGGGAAGCTGAGGAAAATCAATCCAAATTAACTAAAGGTGTAAATTTAGACTGTTAAAACTCACTTTTAGCATAAGTATAAAGACAATTTAATACTGAATAAGGGGATCCTCAAAGGAACTTAATGAGGTTTTGCTAATCCACTTAAAGAAGTGAATCGTTCTTGAGTTTTCCCTGTGGACACACCCCTAATCTTTTGTCATAAATTCACTATTACTGTTCTTGTTTGCATAAATTTTATGAAGCTCATGGGTTCAACGCACCAAACAATGTCTACCTATCTGCTGCTCAGTTAATCTAGAGCTGGGTGAGAACATTGCTGACATTTTTTTGAGAGTTTGCAAGCTTCTGGCACAATTGATTATCTCTTTTCAATTGTTTAAAATTGTTTTTAAAAAGTGTTATATATTTTATTTACATGTTTGTGGTTTTTTTTTTAATTTTATTTTTACTGATGTGCCATCCCTCTCTGCACATCTGACAATTCCTTAAGACTGATTATTAGTTCTCCCTACTTGTGATCTAGAAGCAGGAGCTTAATCTCAGGCCAGTCGTAACAAAGCAGGGTTCAGCCTTTTTAAATGCAGGAGCTGTTCAGATTCCCATTGGACCTTAGCATTTAGCGCCCATATCAAGAAAACACAGGGTAAGAAATCATTTGTTTCTTATGCATAAGTGGCTTTGAACCNAATTATTATTTTTTGTAATTCTTTTTTTTCCAGAGGGTCTTTTGGCACCAGCACGGTTCCTCTCCCCGCTGGTATGTCCTCCGCCGTGCCGCCGCAGGGCCAGGAGAGGGAGCCGGCGGCCCCCGCAGCCCCGGACCGGGCGTGCCGAGACCCGCGGCCCCGCTCCGCCGCCGGCGGGGCGNTGATGTGCCATCCCTCTCTGCACATCTGACAATTCCTTAAGACTGATTATTAGTTCTCCCTACTTGTGATCTAGAAGCAGGAGCTTAATCTCAGGCCAGTCGTAA
The DNA here is from genome assembly GCA_013400055.1 of Nycticryphes semicollaris. NCBI lineage: Eukaryota > Metazoa > Chordata > Aves > Charadriiformes > Rostratulidae > Nycticryphes > Nycticryphes semicollaris. The sequence goes on from VXBJ01004534.1 coordinate 353,602, forward strand.
CAAAGCAGGGTTCAGCCTTTTTAAATGCAGGAGCTGTTCAGATTCCCATTGGACCTTAGCATTTAGCGCCCATATCAAGAAAACACAGGGTAAGAAATCATTTGTTTCTTATGCATAAGTGGCTTTGAACCCAATTTTTCTACTTGCTCCGAGTGCCCAACTCAGCAGATTCTTTTTTCCCTTTCCGAGAATTAGCATATATTCAACACTAAATGTGGAATTAGCACANCTTTGCCCACAGGCTGGCCAAGCTGGTGTGGAGGGCTTTAAACTAGGCATGACGGGGAAGGTGAAGAGGGGGAAGAGAAGATCAACGATTAAGGCTGAGGGACTTGGGTCGTTTNACACACTCTCTTTTGGTGAGACCAACCAAAGGGAAGCCGGCAATTAAATGGAAATAAGAATTCCTCGTAAAAAAAAAAAAAAAGTATACANAGGGACTTGGGTCGTTTTAGTCTGGAGAAGACTGAGAGGGGATCTGATCAACTTCTATAAATACTTCAAGGGTGAGTGTCAAGGGGAAGGAGCCAGTCTTTTTTCAGTGGTGCCCAGTAACAGGACAAGAGGAAATGGGCACAAACTTGTACATAAGAAGTTCCATCTAAACATGAGGAGGAACTTCTTTACTTTGAGGGCACTGGAACAGACTGCCCAGGGAGGTGCTGGAGTCTCCATCTCTGGTGACATTCAAAACACAACTGGACAAGTTCCTGTGCAATCTGCTCTAGGAGGACCTGCTTTGGTGCTGGTGGGTGGACTAGATGATCTCCAGAGGTCCCTTCTAACCCGATATCATTCTGTGATTCTGTGATTCCGTGAAGTGCAGAGATTGTGGACTGACTTTGTAAACAAAGAGCTCAGGATGATGTGGGCAGGAGGGAACTTGGCAAAAATGAAACAGAGCCCCACCAACAGCGTATACTTCTATTTGCTGAGACAATGGCACACAGAGGAAGCTCTCATACCTTTTACAGGGAATCCACAGAAGTGGGGGTCCCTCTGATGTGCCAACACAGCAACACGTATAGCATGGCGAGCAAGCAGGAGGAATTTGAGGTCTCTTTGCAGCTGAAGGACTATGATATTGCTGTAATCATAGAGAAGTGATGAGATAGCTGGCTCGGCTCACATATGTGGAGTGCTGCTATGGGTACAGTCTCTTAGGAAGGACAGGTTGGAGAAATGAGCCTCATGAAGTTCACCAAAGGGAAATGTGAAGAAAGAGAAAGGGAAATTGAGAAATAAATGCAGGCACCAGTACATGTTGGGAACCAACCAGCTGGAAAACAGTTTGAAGAGAAGGCCCTGCGGGTGGTGCACAATTAATTGTAAACCAGCAATGCACCCACACGACAAAGAAGGGCAGTAGTGTCCTTGGCAACATTAGTAAGAACATCAGAAGCAGGTTGAGTGCTGATGTCTGCTCAGCACTGGTGAGACACTTCTGTGTGCTGTGTCCAGTGCAGAGATCCTCAGTATAAGAGATACATGGACATACAGGAGTATGCCCAGCACAGAGATGGTTAAATGTTTAGATCATCTAACCAAATGAGGAGATACTGAGTGAGCTGTGACTAACCTGCAGAAGAGATAGTTCAGGGGTGTCTTGTCAATGTGTATAAATATCTAGTGAGGGGGTAAAGAAGACAGAGTCAGACTCTTCTCGGTAGTATCTAGTGACAGGACAAGAGGCAGTGGTAAAAATTGAAATACAGTAAGTTCTGTTTAAATATACTATTTTTTTTCCTTATAAATATATTATTTCCTTTTTAAAATATATTTTGTTTTTCCTTTGAGGGTGGTCAAATAATCAGACATGTTGCCTGGAGAGGCTATGGAGCACTGGTCATTGGAGGTACTCTAAACAAGTCTGAAAATGGCCCTTAACAATCTGCTGTATTTGACCCTACCCTGGGCAGGGACTAGATGATCTCCAGAGGTCCCTTCCAACTTCAGTGATCCTGTGATTCTGTGATACTCAGCAGTTTTCATATCCCCAAGTAAATTACCACAATGAATAAACAAGAAAGGGAGAAATAAAGCAGCCAGTATGAGTGCAACACTGCATGAGTACAATCAATATTCATCAAACAGAAAAAGCAAAAAATCAATAAGGTAAAAATTAAAAAGAAAAAGAAATCTTCTCCTTCAAAAAACAGGCATAACTGATCTCCAGTGCCACAGACCATGGAGTCTTTCTCATTCTGTGCATGCTTTCAGCTAATGGATCCACATACACAGCAGGGAGGGTTAAGGCTGCAGGGACAATAATTTTGTAGTTGTTAGATGAGTTGCCTTCAAAATCTGCCACTGTTTCCATATGACTTTCCCTTTATGCATATAATATGCACCTAACATATATGTGCAAATGTATATCTATGTATATACACACATGTATACGTATATGTACACTCCCTCTTGGGAAGTGTAAATATGTCCTCAGGGCTGAAAAATGGATATTAATAATTTGTCAATAGGTATCAATAAATTGCCATTGCTCTCTCTGGGGGAACAAACATCTAGAAAATCAGCAGGAAGTAGCTAAGACAGATATTGTAGTGTTAGTATATAGTTCATAGAGGCTTTCATTACAGTTTTTCATTAAGACAAATAATGCCGGTGAAGTTGTCTTTTTCACAAGGTCAATTCCATCTTTCTCTTGTGTGTTTGTAAGGAGGTTAGACACAGAGAAGCTTCACCTAGAAAGGGGTGTAGTGTGGATCCCCCTTTGTCTATGGTTTTGGTGACTTTCCAGAAGCTTCTAGAGCCATGACAAGGTACAGAAATGGTGCAGTAATCTCTTTGTAGGGACCTTCCAGCCACCTGCAGGACCGTGATGTGTTACAGAATTGAGCTATGTGTGTTTCCTTAAGCTTAGATTGCTGTCAATGTAAAAGTTGCATCACTCTCCAAATTGAGTGGTTGAGGAAGGAGAGGATCGAAGTGTCCCATGATCTGGTTGTATCTCTGTCCAGGGCTATGGCTGTGAAAGAAGAATCAACAGACGGAGCAGCCACCCTCTGTCTCCATGGGCAGCCCCCTTCCTCCCTGCCCAGGTCTCTCAGCCTTATGCCAAGACTGTCCATCCCATCTCACGTCTCCCTGAGAGTCAGGAGACACCAATCGGGGCCAGTCATGTCACCAATTCCACTGTAACAGGGATCACCACCAACATTTTGCCATTTCTGCCATTCCAACACACAGCCACTACATTGCTAGCGCTGGTCCCCAGGAAAAAAAAGTGTGGATCTGTCTATGCCCATGGCTGTGGGGAGTTTCCAAGCCTCCTGTAAGACCATGGATGATATGACAAGGTGATATCTGTTCTGTAGAGCACTGACAACTCTCTGGCTGAGTGGCAGAGGAAGCAGAAGACAGGAGAGATCTGTGGTCTGGCCATATCCCTCTCTGCGTGTCCATCTGCAATACACAGGAAACACAATGAATGAGCAGCCATTCTCCATTGCCATGGTCAGCCCCTGTCTCCCTGTCCTCTCCTCTCAGCCCTTGCTTGCCTGCCTCCTCTACTGCCAAACTGGGCTGGCACAGGCCTTTTTGTAGCCATCCTGGGCACCACCAACATTTTACCAGCTATGACATGGCCAACATCCCCAGGGCTGGTGCCAGGAGCTGGTGGCTGCCTACTGTGACATGGCCATGACAGCAACAGGGCTGATGCCCAGAGTTACTGTTGCATCACTGTGATACAGCTATTATCTTCCACCATTCAAGCAAGAAGAAATAAATAAAAAATAATAACAAAAAAACCCCCAAACTCCACAACTGGTAGTGCTGGGGAGGGAAACTAAAGAGCTGTAGCAGCAATTTAAAGAAGAGCAGCTCAGCAGTGGTTAAAGAGAATTAAAAGCTGCAGGTCTTATCTGCTACCCAGTTTTAAAGTGTGGTGGGGTTTTGGGGTTTTTGGGGGTTTTTTTTGTTGGTTTTTTTTTTGTTTGTTTGTTTGGGTTTTTTTTGCGGTAATTCATGCTGAGATGCTTGGTTACCCAGAGAGGTGTTGGAGTCTCCATCCTTGGAGATATTCAGAAGCTGCCCTGACATGGTCCAGGACAACTGGCTAGGTGGATCTGCTTGAGTGGAGGGATTGGACCAGATGACCTCCAGAGGTCCCTTCCAACCTCAGCCATGCTGTGATTCAGTGCTATACATCTGTATATTGTAGATTAAAAGAAAAAGAAATTTCCATTATGTGTAGGTATATATTTGTCTCAAACTTTTAACAGCCTACATAAAATATTCCATGTTTTGCCTTAAGATGGTCTATGTTTTTTAACCTATTTCAGTTATTTGTGAAGCTATTGTTATGCAACCATGTTACGCGAGTGCAGTGTCTTTTTACTAGAAGGAGAAGATGAATAGAGTAGTGCTACAAAAGTTTTAACAGTTTTTTTTCACCTTCATTAATCTCCATGTTGTGCTCTCTTTCCAGGTTGTGGCAGCAAGGTTAGCACAGCCTGCAGAGGAGACACTGCTTCATTGGGATAGAAGGAGATACTGAGTAGGGCAGAGACTTGATTTCCTACACAGCAGCACGGTATCCGGCACCTTAACAGGTAGGAGCTGGAGGTAGGGTCTGGTTGGAGGGGTTGGAGCATGGTTTTGGATGCCCCTGTTTGTCCTGGATTTCAGCTGCAAGAAACTTGCTGCACTCCCACCAAGTGACTCATGTCAAGGAAAAGAGGGCACATCCCCCACTTTTGCAGTGAGGCTGGCTCTGGCCCTCACTCTAACACCCACATTAAAACAGTTCCCACAGTCTTTTAACTGAGAAATCCTTGGTGCTGGAAAATGCTGCCTTTGCTGTCGACTGAAAGCACCAGAACTACGCCTTATGGTGTCTCTGTGTGCTCTCTGCCCAAGTATGCCCAGATTATTAGCCATGAAAATACTTCTCATGCTTCTCAGCTTTCTCATGATCTTTAAAGAAATCTTGAAGCTGACAGCTACGTCTCCTGAGGTTTCTGTCTCCTCTGGTCATGCATACCTGATGTCTGTCAGGCTTGTCCCTGGATCATCCCACCCAGCAGCCACCCAGTGTTTCTGAGCTTGAATAAAACTTGCTTTAAGAAAAGGCCCACAGTGCCCTTGGGCACATGAGGTAGGAAAGGGAAGAGAAAGAAAGGGAAGTAGTAAGAGAATATGACAAGGATCAAAATTAGGAACTAGAATTTGGATAAAGGATACATGCAGTAAGGCAAGAACAGCACATGCCCAAAGGCAGAAGCAAGGACAGGAAGAGGAAAGCAACAGAATAGAGGGGAGAGCTACAGAAATTCAAGGAAGTAATGCCAAAAGGCAGAAGTAACAGTGGCAGGAAGTTTATAAGCAGTAAACACATTGGCCAGATCCTGCAATGGACATAAAAATCCCTACCTGTAATTAGATAACACCCTATCCTTTTGATGTCTGGAAATATCTGAAAAATATGCTAATTCTACTGTGGTAATAATTGTTACCATAACATATTCTGTTAAAGATAGTAGAGTTGTATTCCTGCAGTTTCGCAGGCTGCAGGTGAAGTTGTCTTCTAATCTCAGATGATGCTGAAAGGAAGTATTTTGCCTTATTGTAGAGAGCTATCCGAGGACCCTGGATATTCCAGATAGTTTATATAAATTTTCAGAGTGAAAAAGTCTGGAAATGTATGTTTAAAGTTAGGCAATGTGAATATTTCCTCAACAGTATCTATTTTCTTTTTACACATCAATATGCTTTGCTACAGCGCTGAAGAAGACCCATGGTGCCAGTTCTCCTGCATTTCTTATGCTGAAAATAGCTTGGTCCTGTGTTGCAGTGAAATGAGATGCTGTGGCTAAGCAGTTAAGGAAACTCACAAAAGATTCAACAATGTCAGCCTGCTCCTTGATCTCTATGAGTTCTTGCTACGAGTTTTTGCTTCCTTTCCCTCACTGAAGAATCTGGGACAAGCTTTCTTCGTCATTTGAGGAAGAAGACGACTGAATTTTTTGCTAGCCACATTGTCTTTTATATGCCAGTGGCTACTGAAATTGGAAATCTTCTGCTCCATAACACAGCAGGCCATATAGCCTCAGATGAAGTTACAGTCACCACTATGAGTCTGTGTATTGATTTTATTACCACGCTGTCTTGAAAAAGTAGCCTTGTATCTGTCAGCTGCCAGGGACCTCAGATGATAATGACTTTAACTTTAGGGGATTCTTACTAAAGGCTTTTGGGCCACAGAATGTCTTTTTGCATTTAATTGCTATTTTGTAATTTTTTTCCCCTCAAATATTGCTGATTTGTCTTATTGAATTGGCTACTGATGCAAATGCACAGTTGCAAATACAAAAATAAAATGTGTAGCAGTATCTCCAGTACTGCATGAGCATTGAGAGCTCTGGTATCTGGTATCTGGTACCATGCATCATAAATATCAGTGACAGTTTATTTGGCGTGTCTATACTGATAAATAAAACAAGGCCAGAGACCACTGTCTGGCCCAAAATGGGATAAAATGAATGCATTCCCACCACATAGGCTTAGGGCCAGGGGATCCTAGGGGTATCCTCTGGCCCCTGTAGTCCTATGGCACCAATGTAACCTCTGGGGTTTTTAATTATTGCTATTTTTATTATTTTTTTAATATGTAGAATCTGAGATATCTGAGATACCATGAAGGCTGTTATTCATCACAGTGATGTTTTCATAGCGTGAAGCTGTGGGCATGTGTTGCATAGAGTGGCTTGTGACATGAGGAGTGTTTGAGGGTACAGTGCTGACTGCTGCAAAGTTAGAGTGTGTAGGGTGTGGGACACCCAAACCACTGCATTCTTCTCCAAGTGGCCTTTTGGGAATGGTCCTGGCACATCCTATCCCCTGAACCCTGCCCAAGCATTGTCTTGGAGAACTCTAAACGGGGCAGGCAAAAACCCTGCCAGGCAGTATGCTAACAATTATGCACTACAGAAGAGTAGCGGTCCCTTCCAGTGTTCAAATGTTGTAATTGCCTGGCACATTTTATTTAACAGCATAGATATAACCTGTGTTTTAAATAAGTTTTTGCAGAAGTATCATGGAATTAAGTTATCTTCTGTGCTCTTACCTCTAACTCTTCTCAACCCCGCATAGACTATATATGAAGCTCTCTAATATATGCAGTTTCCCACAATACAGGACCAAGTCAGCATTGCCACTTCAGCTCAAACCAGTAGTGTACTTGCTCTATGCTAATGGCTATTATTGTGTTGGCCTTTTTTCCCTTGAACAATTCAGCTGTCCTTGCTGTTTGGAGACATTTCTCCAGATCTGTCTCCCTCAAGGATGCCTCCTGCAAACTGCACTCTTTTGTCCCAGAGACAATCCTAAGTTCAATTATGGAATCTTTAATGTCTATAAAGTTACACATATTGTTCTCAGTTGTGAATAAGAGTTCAGTCTTTATTCTGATTTCAAATTTTCTGGGTAAAATGAAACAAAACAACAAAGCAGAGCAAAAATATTCCAGTAGTTCTCTATTCTTATCTAGTCATGGTATAGCTTTTTGTAATACAAACAGAAGACAACTAGACCTCAGGCTGCTCATGTCTTTTTATTAAAAGTAAGGGCTTTTGTATTATAACTGGGGTAGAAAGATACTGGGTTTACTATAAGCAACAAATACATTTTTCATTTACTAATTCTAATCATGAGATGCAAAAATCTGAAGATATTTTGCAAGAAATGCAGTGTCAATAATAATTGTTGTAACTACAATAGTGCAATAGTGCCTCAGCTATCTACTTATAAAAGATCAATGCAGATTTAAGTAAATGCAGTTTGCCACTTTTGTACACAAAGATATAATGATCTACATAATTAAGTAAAGCATTGGAAGTACTTCCAGTATGAGTACACTTAAATAAAGAATATGGAAATCATTTATGAGAGATGGTTTCTCCAAAGGTGAAGTATAGTAGTTATTGAAGGTATTACTGCCTATAACATTAGGAGTATGAATTTGGAAGAACATATATACAAGATTAGGTTTTTAGCACTGAGTTTTTTTCTGTTCTGCATTTATATCTTCTACATCTATGATGACATTTTTTTCCATTAAATAGTGCTGTTACCTCAATAAGAGGAGAAAATCTGTAGGTATCTGTATAGGAAATAAGAATGAGACCCAGACCTTGTAAATAGCCATGCTATGATCTAAAACAATAAGTTGATATATTAAGAAACCAATTAGTCAATATTTCTCTGTCTCATTCTGTCTGGAGTTATCAAAAATCTTGCTCAACTGTTCCATGCTTTGGGCATTACTTATGACAGCAAAGTCATTCTCACATCTGTTGTTTTTCTACAGGTAGGATAGTTTAAAAAATTACTTCAATTTCAAAGTTTCCGTGTCACTTTCTGTTTTTGCTGTCTGAGTTATCATTCTGTTTTCCTATTCAAAAAGATCAGGAAAGTCCTTATTTTGCTTAAAACTGCAAGGAGATTTCTGGCACTATTTCCTTGCCTTCTTATTATAGAGCCCTGGGGAAACTCTAAGGCTAATTTTTGACCATGACAACAAAAATCCTGCTTTTTACTGTAATAAAGCCTGAGATTATCTTAGAAACTCATGACTCCCGGTATTTAGTCTTTAAGACTAAGCACTGATTACTAGAATTCAAGATAAAAACAATCCCGCTGATTTGGAATAAACCCTGCCTTTCTAGAACTACAGAAATAAGCCCAGTGAGCTGAATACTAGCTAGTAGGAATTATTATGGTTTTGCATATGTAGAATTATTTAAGTATATAATTTTAAATGTCTTCATCTTCCCGAAGGAAACTGCAATTAGTATTTCAGAAAACTTCACAGGTAAGCCCCCTTGCTTGCCTACCACACTAATCGTGGTTTCTTTGTCCTGTATGGCCTCTGTATGTTTCACTGACTCACTGCAAGCCTGTCCTGACAGATCAGGCTTTTCTGTTTCAGCATATTCCAGTATTTTGCCTACTGGAGAGCCTGAGCCTGGGAAACAGCTAAATGTGCATCCTTCTGATGTCAAATGTAAATGAAAGCAGTCTTGCCTTGTTTACCCTTAACAAATCTTGACAGTGGGCCCTTAAAAAAAGAGAAGGTTTTCTTAGTAAATGTGTTTGGGATAAACTTGTTTTGACTGACAACAGTGACAATACCCCCAAGGGATTGTGCATCATCCTGTAATGGAGCTATGGCCTATTCACACAGAACAGTAGTAGTGTGTGTTGGGGCATCTGGGTGGATGCTCCTTTCTTTCCAAATAACTTATGTTGTTTTTTTTTTTTTTTTTATCTTCTGTTCCTCCCAGTTTCTAGAAAGCGCAAAGGCTGTTAAAACTGGCGTTGGAAAGATTGCTGTAAGATGCTTGAAAATGTGTAATTGAGATAGTTCTGTCATCCGCGTGTTTGGTTTTTTTCTCCTTTAATTAAAGAAAAATTCCTACTGGTGCAGGTTCATCTTTTAAAATATACATTGGCCAGTTGCTTATTCTTGCAATGTATTGTATCAATAGATCATCAAAAGTGACATCTGTGTAAAGTTGTCACAATAAATATAGCATAATTTTATTGTTGTCTCAGTTGTTAGATTGTATTCAGGACTGCAACATCTCTACTTCTGAAAAAAATGTCAAACATTAAATGCCTCATGACTAATAAAAACCCTGCATAGAGCATGTGTATGTGGATACGTTACATGTATATGCTGTAGAGACATGTGTATTTATAGGAACATGCTGTAATTATGGCAAAAGTTCTGTCAGCATTTCCAGTATAAACATCATTTTCAGGATTTATTACACAGCTATAGGATTAGATCCCAGATAGAATTTGGCAAATAAGGCCTCAGCCAGGGTAGCAAATTCTTCTGCAGACTTCTTTTTCAAAGAATTGCTTCATAATGTATACAAACACAAACAGAAACAGATGTTTGCAAAGTTTTTATTTGTGCTGGTGTAATTAAAAACCAGCACAGGTTTAAGATGAAGTTTGCCTCAGAGATGTGCCCAAGTTAAAAAAAGAAATGATAAACCCAAAGAAAAAAAATAAAGAAAAAAGGAATCTGTTCGTCTTGCCCAGCATAGTCTGCTTTTTTCAGTATTTCAGGTTCTTTTCCTCATGATAGTGTGGAAATATCATGTCTAGCGTTCTCTCCTTCAGTTGGCTCAAGCACGGGACCTTGTTCCAGGCTTCTGGAGGACACAGGACCTCACACCAGCTGAAGCCCTGCAAGCTTCAGTGATGCCAGAGTCGCATGAGTGACCTGGTTTCATGAGTATTTCAATACTTTGCAGACATTGCAGGGAGTGTGACTTGTTGCTGTTGGAACTGTTATTTATATGTTCACATTCTGCTTTATCCTGGTGTTCCCACAGCTTGTGGAAAGACCCTCATTCAGCTGGAGACAACCCATGGAAGTGTTTATAGGAGAACTCTGTTGAAATTCAGATGAAGGTTCATTTTTCCACCTTGACAGTTGTACTTTCAGCTCAGAGCAAGTGGAAAAATGCAAATAGCTGTAAGTAGCTATGCCTTGGTGGGGCAGTTCAGCCGTGCTGTTCACTGAGATGAGCTAGCTGAAACCTGCTGGCACTCAAGTTCGTTTAATCCTAGTTCTGCAGCTGCACAAAACAAAGGACCTGTTGGTGGACACACAGTTCTTCATGGTTTCCTATACTCTCTGAAGGAGAGGAAGATTTAACCTACTCAGGAAGACACCTCTGAACCTATTACTTGGACAACACAAGATGTTGTGAACACATTTAGAGAGGAAAGAAGTTTCCAGATGCTCTCAGGCTTTTTGGGCATGGTTTGAGAGGTCTGGTGGAACCAGAAGCTCTACTATGAGGATAGACTGAGAGAGTGGGGTTGTTCAGCCTGGAAAAGAGAAGACTCTGGGGAGACCTTGTAGCAGTCTTTCAGTACTTAAAGGAAAAAGCCTACGAAAAAGGTGGAGGGGGACATTTTAAACTGAAGGAGGGTAGATTTGGATTAGATATTAGGAAGAAATTCTTTACCATGAGGGTGGTGAGGCACTGGAACAGGCTGCCCAGAAAAGCTGTGAATGCCTTTTCCCTGAAGATGATCAAGGCCAGGTTGGATGGGGCTTTGAGCAACCTGGCGTAGTGTAAAGTGTCCTTGCCTGTGGCAGGAGAGCTAGAACTGGATGATCTTTAAGGTCCCTTTCAACTCGAATCATTCTATGATTCTATGACTGATTCTATGATTCTATGATTATGATCTACCATATCTGAAAGAGGTTAAATTTAGATTGCACATGAGGAAGCATTTCTTTATGATGAGGGCAATGAGACACTGGAATATGTTGGCCAGAGATGCTCCATCCCTGGAATTGTTCGAAGTTAAGTTGGACGGGGCTTTGAGCAAACTTATCTAGGGAAAGGTGTCCCTTTCCATGGCATGATATTGGACTAGATTTTCATCAAAAGTCCCTTGCAGCCCAAACTATTCCATGTTACTATGATTCCAAAATGAGGAAAAAAACAATTTTCATTTTTGAAATGGTGAAAATTAAAGTTTTTGCTAGTTGAATTTCTAAACAACAACAAAAAATATTAAACTTAATACATATTGACAAATTATATCAAGTTCCTGAATTGTCTGTTTCAGCAAGGATAAAAGAGTTTCAGTTAAAGCATTCTGGTGAAATAAATTACATTATGATCATACTTAGCAGAGTTGAAGTTTGAATACAATGAGTTTTAACCAAGTATAAATTTTACTCTCAATGTGGATAAAAAGGTCTAAAAAGGAAAAGTGCAATAGAAATCTGTCAAAAAAGATAATGTAGAACTATAAGTGGCTATTGTCAGGCTAATCTAAAAGTATTGTCAAGATTTCTATCCTCTTTACATGCAATACTCTATACAGAGAGAAGTATCATATCAGAGAGAGAGGTCATATTTTAAACTGGAGTTGTATGTAAACAAAGGCCTTTGAGACTGGCATTCTATTGTCACTTTTAGTACTGACGACACCTGATGGTTTACCAAGTGATAAATCAATAGTTCAACAGCACCCAGGATTTTATGGCATGTCAATATGATGAATACTTCAAATGCTAGAGGATAACACAAAAGCTTTGTGATTCTTTATTATAAATTTATATATATATACACTCAAAAAGATTAAAAAAATCTCACAAATCAGCCTTCATATAACCATGTAAATGTAATAATAACAGAACATTTTAAGATTCGAATTGTAGATTTTACAGAGAATTCCATTCATGCCATCTAATTCACTGAAGAACTCCCTTTCTTCATTAAGGTTTAATTGAAAAGAAGGAGTGGAAGACACTGATCTCCTCTTGTATTACAAGATTTTTTGACTGGATGGGTTTATGGTCTTATGGCATGAGAAATCTAGAAGGACTAATGCCCTTTAACTAAAACCAACACCACAAATTTGCTCTGATTAGCTCAAGAAGAACAAACAAAACACAGCTATGTTCTTGAGATTATAATCAAAGTTGCTAGTGCTTACTTTGAAACTGAAGCCAAGAATGAAACCACAAACAAACACACATTATTTATTATCTATACAATATAGAAGTTGGTAGGAGATGATTCATGGTGATTAGTTTCCATATTCCAAGTCAGGATCTTGAGGTCTGGTATATTCATTTATGCAATCATTATGATCTAAGAAGGGGTAAACTATCCTGACATAGAAAGCTGACCTTTCCATTATTTTCATAAAGTCTGAACCATCAATTTATGAGCCATGGTGTGTGAACCAGTTCTCTTCCATCTATACAAAGGTGCAGCAAGCCTTCAGTTTGGAAAGATTAAGGTGAATAAAGGTCACTAGAACCCTTTATTTGATTGTAACCAAGAAAATTGCTGAAAGCAAGCAAGTATGCTGCATGCACACCGGTGATTTTTCACAATGCCATTGAGTAGAACCTTGAAATCTGGTGCAGTCATAGATCACGGACCTGTGTGCACACACACACATGCACAAATAAAAAAAATAAAAATTCCATATTTCAATGAGAATATTCCCTCACAAGACAGTCAGTGATTAAGGATTTTGTTTTGTTTGCCATTCCATCTTTTTAGTCTTAAAGTGTATCTTGGTTTGTAACTTCACCTTAGCCTTCCTTTATTATTATACATTTATTTATCTAGACTTGAACAATATAAAAACACCCATAGAAAAGTTGTAGGTGCCTATAAAATTAATGAGATCTACAATTCCAAATGATGGCCACCAAACAGCATAGCAATAATCCCATAGAGAAAACAAATTAACTCAGCTAGCCAATAAATCAGAACAACAGAGAACTGTGTTTTCTTTTTATCTCCAAGAATAGAATCAGAACTGGCCCAAATGCTTTATCAAATAAATAGCTTTTCTAGGACACTCAGAAGGTCATAACGTTTGACCGGATGGGTTTGTTGGTTGTTTTTTTTGATGTTGTTGTTTTTTGGTTTTGTTATTTTTTACCATAAAGAGAACAATTAAATGCATCCCTATTTTTTGTTTGTGTTATTGGTCCCAGTGGATATGACATTGTCAGCTATCAAGACTGAAAGTTCTCTGATGTCACTACTTCTATTTATCATGTTCTAACCCCGAAAACAGTCCTATATTTATTCATTGGTTGAGTCGTTATTAAAAATTAGAGTTGGGCTGGTGTTACCTGTTAGCCTTTAGAAGACAATGTGTGATGACTAATTGTGTATTGCAGTGGGAGTGAGTGACCAAAGGCAAATGTTCTGTGGCAAAGCACAGTGCAATTTTTTTTTCTCATTCTCTAGTAATAAGGTCTTGCTATAGACCCAGAGAAGCTCTTGGGTGAAGGGACTGTCATTTGCTCTATTCATTTAGGAAACAGGACCATGATCTGGTTGCCCTCTAGATCCCAAACTTACCCCATCTTGTTTTAGGATCTAAGTGTCCTGCAGCTCTTAAAAGTATAACGTCCCCCAGACATGGTGTCCCTCCCATTTTGCTCTCTCTACCCCAGAGCAGATGGTGAGGCACAGATATCTGCAGAATGTAACTCAGACTTAATATGTATCCAAATACCAGGATTTTGGTAAATCACTATTTTACAACAGGTGCTGGGATCTGGAGAAAGAAGTCTTGGTCTTCTTTAATATAAATGGTACTAGTACTAAAAAAAAAAAACATAATATGCACCACAGAAAGCAATTTAACCAGCTTATCAGTTTTTATGGGGGGTTAAGACCTGGTGGAACTACTGTGTCTTCCTGTAATTTTTAAAATGAACATTTAGAAATAAATGACTGACATTTAAGGTAAAAGTACCTCTTCACTAACCCTAGGCCTTCAATTCAAAACATTTGTAGCAAATTTGAGAGACAAAATTCACCAAGGTTAATAACAAAAAGTGATAGCCAACACTGGGCCCTACATCTGCCTGCATGGATGGACTGCTATCCAACCGCATCTTGAATAAGATCTGAAATATAATTTGACTTTGAAAGCCAAATGTATCTAGCACCTTCCTCCCTAGAGGAACAAACCAGATGTGCCTTGTTTTTATCCTGCTGGCAGCTATACATGATTTCTTAGGTAGACGTCCATAGAAACCCTGTGATATCTTTAAAACTGAATTTCATCGGGCTAAACACAGATCTAAAACATTAGACTAATGAAATTTTAAACCCCATCCCATAAAGTTATATATCACAAAAGTGGAAAGCAGTTTTTATTCCTTTTTGCTCCAAATTTTGTGAACATATGGTGTAATGTGGAAACATGGATAGTCAGAACAGTTAGCAGTTGCTGTGGTACTGCTGGCTTATTTCCACTTTACAAATTCATACGAAGCTAAAATATCACGCTGGTGACATATGCTTACCGGCTCTCCATTTACTGCCTGCAGCTATGGGCTCCTGTATTCTAATGGTAATTCTACAATCTGTTCACTGACAGCTCAGGGGGCCAGATGATATGCACACTACTGACAGGGACATCACTTTCATGAAACATTTACTTCTCTGCACCTGAATATTGGAGTAATCATATAGAGAGTCGACACACCATGAAATAGAGTTAGACTGAAGATTCTGAGAAGAAAATAGCAGACTGTCACTCAAAATAAAGTTCATTTTATACCCAGCAGAGCTAGGTTAAAAGACATTTCCATACACTGAAAATGCTTTCCATCTTTAAAGCTGCAGTTTAAAAGAAAAATATTTTCCCCGTATTTTTCTTCAGTGGCTCAAGGGATAATTACACTCCAAGACTTATATTTGAGAAAGCTTGTACTTTCTTGTCCTGTGCTATTTGAATGAAGTCAGAATTATAGTGGGTGGATGGGCTCTAAAAATTCAACCCTGCCACATTGTCAAAAGCACCACCAAACTACCTCTGAGCAACTTCATTTTATTTTCCTGTGCTGGCCCGCAAAGCTGGTGGTAAGGTTTTGAATGCTTGAAGGTCATTTGTACAAAGTAACCTCTCCAGTCAGATCTTTACATCATCCTGAGGCAGCAGCACAGGTAGAGCTGAGCTTTAGGTAGTGGATCACTGCCCAAGGGAATGTACAGCAGGATGGGATTAGGTGTCTGGTGCTGGGGACTTATGGCCAAATAGTTTTGGGAGTCATGTCCAAAGTGGTCAAAGGACACGCTGTAGGATTGGGATAAGCTGCTCAGAACAAAAAATGCTGAAGTGTCCCTAAGCAGGCACAGGCAAGGCTGATAATAAGCATGATCAGGTGAGAGCTGGTAAAATTCATAATGCATTGCTTAAGTGCTGTTTTACGGGAAAGGGTAATGACAAATTCCAAGGCAAAAGGTTACTTTAATTATGCAAAATTTGAGAAAAGGCCTAAAAGGCCAGATAATATATTATCAACCTCTATCGTTCCCACCGGAAGATAACAAGTAATTATCTAACATTAGGAAAGAGGAACAGAACGGTAGAGTGAAACAGAGATTATTTCCTTGCTAGTATAGACAGGGCAAGGATAAACACCTAATGTGCGAGCCACAATTTGGTAAGCATGGAAACCATCTTTCCAGCACTCATATTACTTTTGAATGGAAATATAGCATTGACTTTAATATATTTCCCATTCTGGCTAGTGTGAAAGTAATAATGAACAGAGAAATTGTTAGCCATGTAATTGAAGAAGAAATTTCAACATTGCTAGGCAGGTGGGGGTGAAGTTAAAAGCTGGACTGGAAGTCACAAAATTAAATAGTAGCTGGAAAGAAAAATGATCCTGTGGATATGTTTTAAATCTTTCCACATGCTAGTGTACCACTTAACATGAAACATCACAAAGACTTAGAAGGGAAATACATGCACAGGAAGGAAAATGAAGATTGCTGAGAAGTAAAGCTTGCAAATGCCATAACTGGTGACAGAGAATCCTGTCAGACCTGTGGGACAGTCCATTTGATTTTTGCTGCAGTGAGGAGAAATGTCTTGATTAAACTATGTCCAAACTATCATATGCTAGAACAGTGTACTCTGGTCAGACTCCATCACTCGGGGAAGAGCGGATGGAAAGCTGCCTAGAAGAAAAGGACCTGGGGGTATTGGAGGACAGGCCGCTTAACATGAGCCAGCAGTGTGCCCAGGAGGCCAAGAAGGCCAACAGTATCCTGCTTTGTATCAGGAATAGGGTGGCCAGCAGGAGCAGGGAAGTGATCATGCCTCTGTACTCTGCACTGGTGAGGTGTCACCTGGAATTCAGTTCTGGGCCTCTCACTACAAGAAGGACATTGACGTGCTGGAGCCTCAAAGTCCAGAGGAGAGCTACCAATCTGTTGAGGGGTGTAGAGAATAAAGCATTTGAGGAGAGGCTGAGGGAACTGGGCATGTTTAGTTTGGAGAAGAGGAGGCTGAGGGGAGACCTCATTGCCCTCTACAACTACCTGAGAGGAGGTTGTAGAGAGCTGGGTGTTGGCCTCTTCTCCCAAGTGAGTAACAACAGATCCAGATGGAATGGTCTGAAGTTGCAGCAGGGGAGGGTTAGATTAGATGTTAGGAAGAATTATTTTACTGAAAGAGTGGCCAGGCACTGGAACAGCCTGTCCAGGGAAGTGGTAGAGTCACCATCCCTGGAGGTATTTAAGAAGCGTGTAGATGTAGCACTTCAGGGCATGCTCTAGTGGCCAAGATTTTTGGGTTGGGTGATTTGGTTTTCTTTTTTTTTTTTTTTTTTTTTGGGGTAGGTGGATGGGTTGGGTTTGTTGGGGTATTTTTTTGGTTGGTTTGTTGGTTTTATTTTTGTTTGTTGGTTTGTTTCATTTTGTTTTGGGTTTTTTGGTTGTTGTTGGTTTTTTTTTCTGTGTGTGTGTATGGTTGGACTCAATGATCTCAGAGGACCCTTCCAACCGTGAATATTCTGTGTGATTGTGTGTAATATGAATCTTCATAGCTACTTCTCTCACAAGACTCCTGTGGTTATTTCAACTCATTCCTAAATTCTGATTCTCTGGGTATTCTCAGTAGACAGATTGCATAAAGCATACCTGATGTCATTAATGTGAACTTATGAAGATTTTGTTCTATAGTACCTCATGTTCTTAACAATTTTCCTCATAATATGCTCATTTTGTGACCAAGGAAAGGCTACCAGATTTTTCTTATATGAGGTGATCTTTCTGCTCTTTTCAGAATGAGACCTGACACAATTCTTGCAATTACTAGAGAGATCCCATGATTTCGTCTATCTTAATTTTAAGCAGCTTGCAGTTCTGTTGTAAAAATGTAATACAAACTATTTACTTTGGGGCTGATTGAAACTTTTTTCACTGAAGGGTATTTATATACAAGTTTTGTAGAAAACTAAAATGTCTGGAGTTAGATATTGAAAAAAAATTTTGACTAAACAGAGAAAAAAATATTCTGACCTAGCTGAACAGTTAGTTTTAAACAAAAAGTAATTGAAAATATATACCAGCTTATGCAGTTGTCTTTGTATTCTTTTATCCACATGAGAATAAAATAGAAGAATAGAAAAAAATCTATTTCCCCCCCCGCAAAAATATTTATGTTTTTAAATTTCATACTAAAATGGACACAAACACACATATAAGCATTGAATCATACCTGTTTTTTAGTCTATTCCAACATTTCAGAGAAAACATAGAGCATGTTTTTACTAAGTATAGTAGCTACATTTTATAGGATTAGCTGGAAAATCTTCTCTGCTTACACAAAAGTAGGGATGGCTTTAGGCAATGTTACTGTGTGGCTGTAGCTTGCTACAGAATATGTACAACCAGTTTATTCTTTTATGGAACATTTATTTATATACCTCTTGTTTTTATATACCCACATTTAGAGTAGATCTTAAATTTTTATTGTAAAGGTTTTTTTTTATTTTATAATAAAATATAACATCCTCTCTTCTGTGTGAGAAGACGAAGGGATGAACTACAAAATCTCTTCATTATTTTTCCCCAGTTTTAAGTTTCTTCAGACACTCTGCAATACATCTTTTTTTTCAGAATTGCCTGAAGCACATACTTGCAGCACTTCCTTCCAAATGAGGTGGCCATAAATGCAATGGGGAGGGATGAATCCCATGTAACTACTGTCCCAAACCTGGAACGGAGAGTAGCATCGTGACTATATTTTTATGAGGTACTTAATTTTACATCTTGATTGCAGCAAACTTTTTCGAATTGAAATGCAGCCTGAAATTCAGAGATTAATATACTGGAGTAGAAAGTATGGAAGATAAGACATCCTACCGTGTCATTAAGAAGACTCAGGTGGATTTTAAAGAGAACAGCTCTTTTCACCCTGGTATGCTTGAGACACTGGAGGAAAGCACAATTTTCTACCCAAAATATGCAAACTACTCTTATATAAAACTTTCTGCATTTCACTGCTAAACTTAATGTATTCATATAATGAAATAGAGTGTCTTCTCTACAGAACTTATCATATATGTGTGAAATAACTGAAAAATCCCTGCTCCAGGGACTGACTATGTGTTCAGTGTCCTTGCTATCCAGTGCCATACTCTGCACACTGTCATTCTTCCAAGTGGATTTTTGGTTAGATATACATTATTGGGGCAAATACAAAGTAGTGCATGACCTATATTCCTTTCTGTCCTTTTATAGACACTTTAAAAAAAAAAATGTTGGGCTAACTAAAAGAAAAACATACAACACAGAATAATGCAGGAGGCGATCTCTTTGAATACACATGTTCCTGAAAATCTCAGAGAAATGCACCTCTTTCCCTTGATGCACCATTTCAAGCCTTCCATGAGCAATACAGCAGGGTGGTTGCATGTTGACAAAGTTTGTTTTCTGTTCCAGTGAGCCACCTACACTGTGCTTCGACATGTCTTCTGTATATGTATCACTGGCAGTGACTTTCTTGAATGCTTTCTTATCCTCATCTCATAACACTGGGGCCTCACAGGCTGGAACTGAAGTCACTCAGGTGCAGCCAGTGATGGCTTCTCCATAATTCCTAAAGGGGAATTGATAGAGTTGCACTATCCCAAAGAGTGTCCTCAGCAGCTTGTTGTTGCCTGGTCATACTTACAGTAGCGAATGCCATGGGCTGGTGACTTCACATCAGTACTATTCTAAGGCTTCCTCTCCAGCCCTCAGGTCTTAGTGTCTGGATAGTGAAGATTGAGGGGAGTGCTGCACTTATGGTTTGCTTTTCTATTATCTCAAATTCATGTTCTGGAGTTTCTGAACCCTTCAGGCTATATGACACTGTGCTTATAGTACTGGTACAGGAACCAAAGGAAGTCAGTTAAGAGATGGCGTTTTTATTCTGGGGAAAATGTAGGATAAACAGTTTTTTAAGATAGTACTACATTTTTTTAAAATTTCTTTCAGAAAGACAATGAGATAGAATTACAACTTTGGCTCCTAAAGGTTACGTATGAAGTGAATGCTGCTCTTTATTTCTGCACTAGTCACTGAGCCTTCTAGATTCCTGGGTTGTTTTGCAGTGGAGAAATTGGCCCAGCTGCTTGGTGGCACAGAGCACAGCTTTTACCTTTGCTCTGGGGCAGGCAGCCTGTGAGAGCCAAGAGAAAACTGCCCATGATTTGCAAGATTCATCCATGCTGCAGGCACCCAGAGGTGGGCCACACTGTGGGGAGTCCAGGAAACAGGCAGACAACATCAGGAGAAGCTCATGATGAAATCTGGCTGCTGACTGACCAGGAACCTAATGATAGCAGTTAATTCCCAGGACACACTGACTTTGGATGAGCTTTTGCTTTCTAACAAAAGCTTGTCTCCTCAGTGTTACCACTTGATGTTTTGGAATCCTTTTAGTGCTGTGTTCAGGTCATTACAGACCTTTATTTTTTTGCATAAGCATCCAAATTAAATGGCACTTGACCAAGGTATGACAAACATTATTGGGGTTAAATGGTGCATCCTGTTCACCCTGACATGAACAAAAAAAATACTTTTGCCGTGGATATAGAGGGTAGACCTTAAAAGCAGATAAATGTTAAACTCTAAAGTTAAGATATAAAGTAGGAGTCTCTGCTAATGGGTGTTTTCTCAGTGTCTTTTTGATTGTTTAGAGCCAGCTCAAATGCTCAATTTTTCCAGAGGTTTTCCTACCAGTGCTTGGCTGCTGATTCAGTGGTTTCAAAGCAGCCTCTTTGCAGGCTAGGGATTATGATGCTGCATCATGATCTTTATCTGCTCATTTCTGCTCAGCTTCCTATTTTCCTTTTGCTCCAGCTGTAGATCAGAATTGTACAAATGTTCTTTTTCCTGCATGTGAAATCTTGGTCTATGACATGACGTATATATGGCACTCTTATTCACCCCATTCCTGAGAGATCTTTCATCTTGTGTTTCTTCATTTCTGGCAAAAGCTGACAATATAACAGAATAAAGTACTCCTCTGTTCCAGTCTTTATAACAGGGGCACCTCGTTCCCTTTTTATTTCCATTAGAAATGTATGCTATTGTTTTCTCCTATTTATCCCCAGGGTTACGTCTATACAAGGACTTAGTACTGGTTTTGGGGTTTTTCTTTTTTTCCTATCTCTACAAATTGGATTTCTTCGTGTTTGTTTTTGGAGACTGTGGCTAATGCTTGTTTACTCTGGTTCTTGTTGCTGCTCTTGTATCAATGATATTATTTCCCTTACTGACAGCTTCACTAAGTACAGCACTGAATTTACTGATTTTCACACTGGGCACAACATAAAAAACCCTCCTTCCTTATAAAGCAAAACTGATGGGTTTTTTTTTTTTTTGACAGCACACATCAGAAAGATGTGACAACAACAGTGAACTCCCAGGCTGAGTTCTTCAAATAATTCTCTCCCCCAACCAAATCCAATTTTCACATTTGGGTAGAAAATAATAATAAAGCAAACCAAGCTCTCTTAATTTATATAAGCATCTCTACAAGCTTGACCTTCTTCTATTTCTCAACCCAAAAGTTAAAGTGAGGAGATACATTTATGAATCCACCTATTCTCTGCAAAACTTTTTTCCATCACAAAACCAGAATCAGTTCACTTTCTCAGCGCCAATCTTCATGTTGATGTGTCAAGGGTTGCTCTGGCTCCCCTGGACAGTTCCGTTGCCTACTCTGGAGTTGAATGGGATCTCTGCATAGTTTCTCTTTAGTCAGAGCCATCGCTGCTTTTCAGGCACTTGCTGTGACAGTCCCAACCAACTCTTTCAGTTGTCTTAGGGTTATTTCCCTGCCTACTGCTTGTCCTTGATCAAGCAAGCAAGGAGCTGGCCACTGGCTGCTCAACTTGATCTGGTAACAGAAGAATGAGTCACAGGACTGAGTCCTGTGCAAAGGGATGATCTATGGCTGCTCATATCTAGAAAACCAAAATTGTTGTGTTGTTCAAAACTAAAAGTAGAATTGCTAGTAACTGGTTTGATTTCTTGAACTGCTGTTTTGGCTCCACATTTCTTGTCAAATAGCTGTGAGGACTTAAAGGAAGATTGCAACTACTGATTGCCTGAAAATAATAAACATGGGAAGAAGAAGGACTTGCAACTAGCTCCCACCCAGAACAACAAAAAGCAAAACAAAACACCACCTCCAAAAACTTAAATATCCTGTTTCTGTTTCTCTGCCTATCACAGTTTGCCTGTTTTATCTTTTTACCCTGAAGCCCAGTGAGGCTGATAACTTGATTTCTTCACTATACAAACATTATTCCATCAGATATGTTAATAAATTTTAAGCAAGTTTAAAAAAGTCTAACAAAAATTTTCTTCTTCTGGGGTCTAAGAGCTGTCAACTCTAACTTTTTGGTGAATAGGTCCCATCTCCAGCCATTAGCCTGCAAAGTGTCAAGTGCTGGCTCAGAGGGTCACCGCCTGGTTGCTTCAGACCTGGAAGAGCAATGCTACCTGTGCCCAGATTTCAATGGCTTGGCTCAGACGTGGTGGGGCCACCATGCTGCAGGTAGGTCAGCCCCACAGTGCATAGGACTTAAAGCCTTCTCGTTGGTGTGCAGTTAAGGGCTGAACATCTGTCATGGGATTACTATAGATGTGTTGGTAGACTCCATGAAGACAACCATCTCATTTACAGCTGTCAAAGTACCACCAAAATTTTAATTTGAAATGTTAATGGACATAAAAATAAATACCAGTAGATTTTGATAGACGAAGAAGTGAAACTAACTCTGGGACCACATGGCCACTACAGGACTATCCAAATTCAGTGCAACTGTACTGATTTCATTACCGGTTTATCTATGGAGAGAAATTAATTAAGACTAAGGCAGAAGAGTTTAAAGAGGAATACTAACCCTGTGCATCAATGCACTTACTTTAGAACAAGGTATATTTTGCAATTAAACCTAAAATAAATTAAGTGAACTCCTTTATGTAGGGAGTTAGTCGGGTCTGATCATTCCAGAATGGTTCCCTATACAGAGAGACTCAGAAATCAGATGTGGGTTTTGATCCTCGCTTTGGTGAGGCCTTGATCAAGCTAAGTAACTTCTCAGTTACACTTCTGGTTTTTGGAGTTTGGGGGTCTTTTTGAGAAAAAATATTTCAACAGCTCATGCTGTGCGTGGCTTTGAAGCTTAGAAAGCTAGTATTTTTAAAGAACCATTTATGATGTAACATAATAATTTAAGCATTTAGGCCTTGCAAATCAATTTCTTTAGAGCCCTTCAGAGAAATGTTAGATATGTGCAAAAAAGCAGATGCTAATAGAAGCAGCATGTACATATCCAAAAGCAACATTTGGCCTCCTTAAGCCAAATGAAAAAAACTTTCATGCTTACATGCACATTCACAAACGTACCCTGCTGTGAAACTAGATATCATTTTCTGATTAAATGCTTACTCAGTCTGATTGTACCACAGAGGGACTGCAATGGTAATAAAGTTCTGATGTGGCATAGGTAAAACCTTTAGGACTTTGTGTTGTTGCATTTCTGGGTAACTATATGATCAGTAAGAATAACAATAAGAGTTAAAATAAGAAGAATAATAACACTTATCTCTTACAGAGCAACTTTTATCTCTGGATTTTAGGTTGTGCCAGCAAGTGAGGTTTAAATCTAAAGTCAGAACAATTTAATCTAGTGGAGAAATGCAGTTATCTCATGAAAAAGCACTTTCTGCAGTGCTCTATTTCTTTCACGGAATTGAAATTATGGATGTATTTACTCTGTGCTTGCTACAGCAAATGGAGGCGATTCTCAGCGGAGCAAGCATGAGTGCAGAGAGAATGTAAAGATTATGGGAAAAGTCACGCTTACAGGTATGGGGTTTATTGTCCAGCATGCAGCATTATACCAGGCAAATCCTGGTCTCTGCTGAGGGGGCCAAGGGACAGTAGAGAAGTGGGGAGCCTTCTATCTCCCCCCCAAGCCTGGATGCTTTCAAAAGAGGTTGTCAGCATCCTGCTGGTGGTGCTTCCCAAGCCATGATGCCCTGGTATGCCTAGTTACTGTAGGGGAGTGAGGGAGTCCTCAGCTGGGCTATGTGCCATATAATGAAACCTCAAGAGGTGATGTAGCATCGTTCCCCAGTGTTCTGGCGGAACTCTTCTTCCCTTAGTGGCTCCCAGTTTGCCCTGTTGGAACAATGTCCTGAAGGCAGGAGAGGTCTTGGTACAGAGTCACTGGTGTTTTCCATGAAGCTAGAAAGGCATCAAGAGGTGGACACTTTCTTATCTGGTACCTTTTCTAAGGTGGTGGCTCCTGCTAGCACTTCT
The DNA here is from genome assembly GCA_013400055.1 of Nycticryphes semicollaris. Taxonomy (NCBI): domain Eukaryota; kingdom Metazoa; phylum Chordata; class Aves; order Charadriiformes; family Rostratulidae; genus Nycticryphes; species Nycticryphes semicollaris. The sequence continues at coordinate 377,767 of VXBJ01004534.1, forward strand.
GTGAAACTGGGAATTTTTATTTGTATGTTTTTCTGCTGGAGAAAGTAACTTATTGAACTGATTGAAACCAAAATTTGGCAGTTTTCATAAACTTGCAAATCCAAATTTTATAAACAAAGCTTGTAAATTGCCTAAGTACTACATGTTAAAATTAAAAGCTTGTTATTCTCAATGAAAAATTACTTACTGTGTCTAGTTTTATGGTTGTTCTAAAAGAATAAAACTATCAAAAAGATAAAATTAAAGTTGATTCTCTTTTTTAAAGTGGTGTGGATGAAAAAGCTTTCCATTTGATCTAGTTAATTTTATTTGCAACTATTCATATACCTTTTCTAGATCTTTTTTCTCTACTTTTGAGGCACTTCAGATAACGCCATAATTGGGAATATACTTTGTCCAGCTCTATTAAATAAGATAACAAAGAGTCTTCCAAGCCTTTTCCTCTAACTATGGACTCTTCCCAACCTGAAATCCATCTCAGGATGAAACCCAAGAGGCTATCGACTTCACCTCCTGGTGCTCTAATTTGCCCAGAAAAAAGTGAGGCCCATGGCGTGGATGTCCATTTGCTGCTCTGACCTGATTCTGCCCTCAGTTCAGGAAAGACCTTGGCATGTTCCATGCTGAAGCCCCACGGAGACCGTTGGGACTCATGAGCTGAGACTTGGGCTGAGGATATTAATTGCACATGCAAAATGATGACTGAAAAATTATGATAAAATGTGATGAATGTGATAATATGATACAATTATAGTAAAGTGATGTTAAAAAGCAGTTATAAATGCTGTCCTTCAAGAGTGAAGTGAGCAGTTCAGTCACAATTCATCAGCTATTCCTAGGAGACATCTTAAACTGGAAGTTTTGACAAAATATCAGTAATAAGGTTGTTCTCAGTGACTAGCAGAGACCCTGACAGAAGATTTTTTTGGCCATCTGGTTTGTCCATTGGAAAAAAAAAAAAAAGGTGATAATTTTATCTCTAATACTTTGACAGACCACTAATTTGTTTTTGATATAATTAATACTGGCTCAGCACCAGTGAAGCTTCACTAAATTTTGGGGAAAAATATTCTTCTGGCTTAAGATGCTGAAAACCAGTTAAGAATCAGGACCTACAGTAATTATACTGGGATTTTCTGTCATTGGTTACAAGTACAAAACAGAATAAAAATATTTTTATATACGAATACCAATGTGTAGTGAAATTCAAACCAGAATATTTCCTAGATGTCTTTCCTGCCTCTTCAAGTCATAATACATAACAACCAAGTAAAAAGTGTGTTTTTATTAATACGAAAGCCCACATAAGTTTAATTATAAAAAGTACTTTAAAAATAAAATCTTGGACAAACAGCCTCCTAAGTTGTGAATAGGAACTACTCTTCCAAAGAGCAACTTCAAATATTTAAGGTTTTTCCCCAGCAGCACCTCAGCAGTGGTTAATCTCCCCTTTGGCTATGAAGGAAACCAAAGGATATTTACCTTGTTAAATTTAAGGTTTCTACCTTAAATACTTTAGACATATACCTCTGTTTCTCTCATTTGCCTTTATAGGAAGCTGAGATAGAATAGACTTTATAGAGATAGATACCAAGAATTTGCTGCTATAAGGACTCCTCAAGACTTCCACAAGTCTCTTGAGCAATTACTTGCAAATTGCCAGCTTTTATTTAGTGTTTCACAGGCACAACTCCTACTAACCTTCCCATGGGAAAAACCTGTGGGAATAGAAATCCTAATCCTGATTTGTTGGGTTTTCTTTGTTTTGTTATGTTTTGGGTTGGTTTTTTTCTTGTTTTATTAAAGTCTCTGAACCCAAGGAATTTTGTAGTAAAGTCAGATTCTTAGACTGGTTACTTAAACTGCCAGTTGAAGTTTCAATTGTACAGGAAAATATATGACTAGTAAAACTTGAGAGAAATATGTTTTTCCATTCATTCTGTTACTACTGTCTTACATTCCTTTAGCCATATTAAAAAATTTCAGAAAGTTTGTTACAGAATCATAGAATCCTAGAATTGTCTAGGTAGGAAGGGATTTTTGAGATCATCTAGTCCAACCACCAACCTAACTCTGATAAAAACTAACTCATCACTAAACCACATCGCTAAACACTATGTCAACCTATCTTTTAAANTTTTTCCATTCATTCTGTTACTACTGTCTTACATTCCTTTAGCCATATTAAAAAATTTCAGAAAGTTTGTTACAGAATCATAGAATCCTAGAATTGTCTAGGTAGGAAGGGATTTTTGAGATCATCTAGTCCAACCACCAACCTAACTCTGATAAAAACTAACTCATCACTAAACCACATCGCTAAACACTATGTCAACCTATCTTTTAAATACCTCCACAGATGATGCTTCAACCACTTCCCTGGGCAGCCAATTCCAATGCTTAATAACCTTTTCAGTGTAAAAATTTTTCCTAATATGCAATCTGAACATCCCTGGTGCAACTTGAGGCCATTTCCTCTTATCCTATTGCATGTGACTTGGGAAAAGAGACTGACCCCCACCTCTCTACAATCTCCTTTCAGGTAGTTGTAGAGAGCAATAAGGTCTCCCCTCAACCTCCTCTTCTCCAGGCTTAACAACCCCAGCTCCCCTAGCCTCTCCTCATAAGGGTTATTCTCCCCTCACCAGATTTGTTGCCCTTCTCTAGACCTGCTCAGAACCTCAATGTCTTTTTTGTGGTAAGGAACCCAAAACTGTGCAGTACTAGAGAGAGGGCCTCACCAGTGCCAAGTAGAGGGGATGATCACCTCCCGAGTCCTACTTGCCATGCTGTTCCTGATAGAGGCCAGGTTGCTGTTGGTCTTCTTGGCCACCTGGGCACACTGTTGGCTCATGTTCAGCCAACAGTCGACCAACACCCCCAGGTCCTTTTCTGCTGGGTAGCTTTCCAGCCACTCTTCCC
>VXBJ01004534.1:387745-417214 GCA_013400055.1 Nycticryphes semicollaris
TTTTTTAATTCTCCTATTTGTTTAGAATATAATTTCCTATCTTTGTTATTTCTTTCCTTGCCACAGGCAAGGAAATTTGTGTATTGAATTGGTTGAAGACCAAGGGCACATAAAAACATTACCATCTTAGACTCCAGCAACAACTCATTCAGACAGGTGAGGTCTTCAGGCAGTCCTCAACCACTTGATGCATTGGGTTAGCCTCCAACAGAGGCCTGATCTCAGCTGGGAGCCTTGCAGCTATTCCAGTAAAATATAAAAATAAATAACAAATAAAATACAATAACAATTATGAAGAATCTTGTTTGGCAGATGTCATCAAGGTCTTCTTACATACACACAAAGTGAGGTCACATCACCAAATTGATACTTGGCTTATACATGGTGTCTTCTATCACTAATCTTCGCCCTTGGAAAATTGAACTCTAAGCTCCTGATAGTCCTTGCCAGAGTTGTTTTAAGTAAGATTAAGTGCCTGTAAAAATTTACCTTGCAGAAAAGTCTAACTAGCTCAGAAGTTCATTATTGTTCCTCTTTCTTTAAAAAGCAGAAATCCAGATAGATAAGAAGAAGACTCTAAGAGAGAAACACTCCATACAACTTTCCTCTAGCACTCCTTTTTAGCGCCCTTACAGAGCTGGAGAGAATTCTCCTTCATGGCTTGACCCTGTGAAACTAACATGAAATGTGCATGTATAACCTTTAAGCAGAAATCTATGGACATATAACATTGATTAGCAGACATTTACACTGAGGCAACAGGCAACGTTATTCCTATTCAGACTATTTCAGAGACAGTGATCACCTGTCTATTTGAAAGGGGAGATCCCTGAGAAATTTAATACTTACACTAATTTTCTGCAGTTTTCCTATTCAAAGATGTATATAACTGCAACTCAGGTAAAGATACTTATGTATCTCTTTCAGCGAGAATGCAGAAAGAGGCCTTGAGAAGTTAATTTTGAGAGGGAACATTACCTTTTGACCTCTTTCACAAAGTAAGTCCCATTCCATTTAATCATCCTACAAACATTTGAGAGGGAAAAAATGTCTTTAAGGTTATTGTGACATTTTCCACATCACTTTATAGTTGGTGGCACTAGATCAAAAACAGTATCTCTGACTTTAAGCAAATCAGTTTTGACTGACTTCATCAGCTACTGAGGCACTTAATATGGGGATGTGCTAAAAGCCTTATAGAAAGGATATTATAATTGGAGAGAAAGCCATTTAGAAAAAAATCTTGCATGGGGAAAATGAGGAGACAAGAAGATGGAAAGAAAATAGATGCATTATTTATTTCTAGTTCTCACTGCCTTCAGAGAATTATTTTTTTAATGAGAGATAAAATTGTTTATACAGATGTTTTTGACATACACATCCTTTTCCAATAAGTTATTCTGAGAGGAACTGCAGACATACGGAGCCTTGTTCGTACTTCGTTGTTTCTTTGTTAGGTCTCCATTTTCTAAAATACATGGTTACATGTACAGGGAAGGAAAAAAAAATTGAAATGTCCGTCTAGGGTAACATCCATATTGCTGTCAGGGGCATGACTGCAGCTCATAGAGATGGACTCAAATGGGGTATAAATTTGAGTGAATTCTTCCATTGGCACAGTGACTCAGTTGCTGAGCTCAGAAGGCATCTGTCCACTAGATATAATCAAGGCTGCTCTGGTACATATGCTAACTACTTTATGCCATCATAAATTAATTTCTGCAGGTTCTGATGTCCTTCTAACTTCAGAAAATTTCTTCTTGGTGACATTATGAATTAGTGACATTAGAAGGAAAGAAAAAAAAGAGCATAAAGTTAGATTCCCTTTCAACTGTCGGGCACAAACCACTGCAAAATTTTCAACTAAAAATTCATAAAAAATAAGAAAATATCCATGGGACTGTACATCAGCTGTCTTTGTCTCTCACCAAAACATGAAACAATGTGGTGGGATACAATATGACAGAGCAGATCCCATAAAAATCAAATAGGAAAAACTAGGACAACCCTTAAATCACTTTACTAATTTCTGGTGTTGACAATGGGCAGAACCTGACACCATGACAATTAGAGAGATTTGCCTCGTTGTTTAGCAGTCTCCACATCTTTCAGCAGCAAGCAGATCTTGAGCAAGAATCAAAGTCATAATATATTACAAATATAACTCTTGGAAGTTACAAGCCAAACCAAAAGGTGATGATCCCTAGAGATCCCTTCCAACTCTGACAATTCCATGATTCTGTGATGCACGAGCACTTTTTTCAGATCCAGCCATTTATGTTGCTGGTGACAGAACAACATGTATGTTGAGAACAAAAGACTGAGAGAAAAATCAAATCAGTTCTTCACTCCTTTTCCACAGAGAATCTAAACTTCAAATTTTGATCTGTGAAACAAATTGATTATAAACAGCCTAGTTAGTGTGACACAATATGAATATCAAAATCATATAACTTCCTAAAGGAGAAAATGAGCAAATTTTAAGTGCTGAAATATCAAAAGGCATTGAGTTATGTGTAGGACCTGATCCATCCGCCTCCCAGGTAAACAGGTTCAAAGGGCCCAAACCATAGGTATTAATCAGTGGGGAGGGAGATTTACCATCTCTACTCTGCAAAGCACCCAGTGCCAAATGAATTACAGTGGGGACTAACAAAAAAAAACAAAACCAAACCAGATCAGAAATTATGTGCATATTCTGCCTTGTCCTTTCTCTTCCCAGCTCCACAGCTATCACAATGCAGGGTATTAAACTATCAAATAGCACTGCTTCATCCCTCATTATGTCTGTGCTAGAATTGGTCATAAACTCCCCAAAGGCTTTCTTTTTTTTAGAGTAAACAGGTTTTGGTTTTTTTTTCTGGTTTTATAATCTGAACTACTTAAGCTTAAAAAAAACACAGAATGTCCACTTTAGAAGATGCCACACTTCAGAGTTTCTGCTTAAGCTTTTAATAAATCAAACTAAAATTGAAAATTGATCTATTTCTATATATATATCTGTATCAAACCATAACCTCTATTTTCCCTCGCTACAATGTTTTGATTGTATTGTAATACTGGAGGACCCTTACAAATTTGTCTTTTTGCTCAGTCTTCCAGAAATTGTCATATACTGCGAAAAAAAAAAATAATCAAATAATAAAATATATATTTCACCAGTCAAAACTCATGAGGAAGAGGTAGAATTTCTCCCACCTCCCCTGCCAGGAGGTCTGTACAGGTGCCGCCTCCAGCATAAGAAACCATTTCATAAAGGCAAGCTTTTAACTTAGGTAGGTAATACTTGACAATGAGGCTGAAATCATAATGGAAAATCACCTGAGAAAATCCATCTATGGAAATTGTAACAGAAGGAGGATTTCTTTATATGTTTGGAGAATATGGACTTGAGACTGAGGCAACGCATGCTGAGAAAGAGAAATATCCTGGAATCACTGAAAAGACACTTAAAACTCATAAAAGCTTTGATACATAGAATGGTTAGATTTGGATGGAACCTTAAAGATCATGAAGTTTCAAACCCACTGCCATGGGCAGGGATACCTCCCACTACAGAAGGTTGCTCAAAGCCCCATCCAGCCTGGCCTTGAACACTTCTAGGCATGGGGCCTCAACAGCTTTTCTAGGCAACCTGTTCCAGTGCCTCACCACCCTCACAGTAAAGAATTTCTTTCTAATATTGAATCTAAATCTCTCCACTTTCAGTTTAAAATCATTACCCCTTGTCCTATCACTAACACTCCCTGAAAAAGAGTCCCTCCTCATCTTTCCTGTGGTTCCCCTGTAGGTACTGGAAGGGGTTATAAGGTCTCCCTGGAGCATTATCTTCCAGGCTGAACAACCCCAACTCTCTCGGCCTGTCTTCATAGGAGAGGTGCTCCAGCCCTCCAATCATCTTCGTGGCCCTCTCTGCTGGACTCATTCATGTCAGGTCCATGTTCTCCTTGTGTTGGGGAGCCCAGAACTGGAGACATTACCCCAGATAGGGACATCTGAACAATGTAAGAACTCAGGCTTGCTGGTTTTGGTCCGTCCATCTGTCTGTTTTTCCCCTCGCCCCTCCTTGCCCCCTCTCCCCCAGTCCCGATATAAATATATCTTGAGCTGTGTGTGTCTGTGCACACACCATGCTTGTCATCAAGAAACAGCAAAGAATCAGCAACAAAGTTCAGCATCTTGGATATCAATTAGGTATTAAAAAAGCCTACCATACTATGTTTTTCATTGGCAACAAGCATGCCAGCTGTGGGGTTTCCCATGCTAACAGGTCCAAATCCTCCCAGCCAGTACCTGAAATATACCAGAGCCCAGCAAAGCCAAAAGCAATAAAGGATTTTCAATTTCAGTTTACTATAGCAGCCTGGGGTCAAAACTGGTCGAAGTTTGGAGCAGTAGCCATTACACAGCTTTTTCTTCAGCCATTTCTTCTACTATGATAAAGTATAATTAAAATATTAGACAAATATGCTACATTTTGGATGCAAATTCTGTAACTGTCATATTACTGTTTCGTTGTCATTTTTTATGATTTGTCTACTATGTCTTTCTAAATTCTTTTTTTCTAAATTCCATTAGATATCGAATAATATTTTTCCATTTTGATATTAAAAAATGTAGTCTCTTTGTCAGAACTCTTTTTCAGGCATTAAAGGGTTTCAGGTTTGAAGAGCAGTACCTCCGCTTTTTAAATTTATAATAGAAAATACAATTACTTGAACATTCTGTGGTAGTGATGGAAATGATGCTTGGTTTTCTAGATCTTGAGGAAAACCTATACTTAATCATAAATAAAGAATGCTTTCTGGATATTAAAGGTGGCTAGAGAAGTGAGGTCAATAGGACAGTGTTTTATTTTAAGCTAAAGTACTTTCCCAATTAAAGGGAAAAAGGAATTGAAAAAAAAATCCATTAAAGTTAGCATTTAAATAGTAAAATTGAAAGTATTGCAGATAATTATAGGACGTTTTTTTCTCTAGTGCATTTTACTCAGGCTTCTGTCAACCTAAAAGAGTATCCATTTGAGCATAGGCTGGGTGAACTTGTCTGTAATAAGTGCAACAAGAGGCCATAGAGTGAGTTACTACAAACACAGCTTTTATAATACGTTCGGAGGACGAATCTATAAAGAAGACCTCTGTTAGGATCCAAGATCATTACTGGCAGCAAGCCTTTTAATGGATACTTAACATTTGTATGAGAACTGCAAGGGCAAAGAAAATCCAAATTACATCTGTGAACACTATTCAGTCAGCAAAGACTTACCTCAAAGAAAATTTTTTCTTATGCTTCACTAGCCTTCCTTAAAATTCATTTGAGAAATTGGATTGAAAATTATGCAGATCTTCGTTTCTGATATGCCGCAGTAAAGATAAAAAAATTCTTTCACTTCTACGTTGCAATATATCTAGTCCTCAAGCATGTTTTTTATGTAAACTGGAACAACATCAACCAGTAAGCAGTTAAAATCTCCAAGAACATCAGTGTACAAACAAAGAAAAAAATCCCAGTCAAACCCAATTAGATTTTAAAGCAGAGGTTAAAGTGACATTTCTGGTAACTTGCAGCTTCCACTTCACTATTTCTAATTTAGCTATTACTGTAGCAATCCTTCAAATTCTGTGAAAACTAGTGACTTGTACCTGACCCATTTTTTTCTGTGTTAACCGTGTGAGACGATCAGTCAGGTGTGAACCTTTCTATGTTACGGTTGCTCAGACTGAGATGAATCACACCCTGAAAGCCATCACCTCCCTCTGCTGACTGGAGAGAGAGATGAGGTGGCCAGCCTAGATTCAGACCTCTCCACTCCAGGTGCTAACATGAAGGACACCCTACTTTGTGCTATGCAAAGGGAGCAGGCAAAAGGCATTACCAAAGTCTTCCAGATGCCCACCGTCAGTCAAGTGAATCTAAATCTTATTCTAAAGTGCATGTGCAGGAAGCATTTAAGGTGTTTGGGGATAGCAATGTGCAAAATGGAGCAATTTCCGAGCATCTTTCCAGGCTTAATGTGCATTACACAGCAGCCTGTGTTTATTGGGAACCCCATTCAATGATGAAAGAAGACTCTTCCCATATTGCCCTTAGGTACGCCTCTGAATAAAAAAAAAGATTCTTCAGAACAAATTCAAATTGTTTCTAGCTCCTCTGAAGGAGAAAAAGCATGATGAAAAGGCAGCAGTTCCCATCATACTCCTGCACTGATCACAGAGCTGGCAAGCCCAGCAAAGGAAGATACTGTTGCATCTTGGCATAAAATTTACTAAATCTGTTGAATACAGCCATCTTTCCTTAAACATCGAAGAATCAGTTGAGCTTCCATGCACTGTCTAGAAGGTGAAACAATAGCAGATGCACACAGAAGAGGGGTATGCCAAACAGGCAACTGATCTTTCAACTAGAGGGACCTGTGGAGGAGGTTTGCGTTCTGAGAGAAAGGAGAACCAGCAGATATGGAGAAAAGAACTGACCCTTCCATGTGCCAGCAAGAAAAAGGATTCATTTTGAAATAAAATCACCTAGACCTTAACTTGAAGGGAGAGAGAGATGAAGAACAAAACACAGAGAAGTGCTCACTAAGATAAAAATATGTAAAAAAAATCCCTTAAAATCCAAATAGAAAAACTATTCTGTCCAGATTCAAAGGCCATGATTTGAGAATCATTGGTATTTATTTCTGCATACCACAAGACATTTATTTAATTAGAGAAACATGCTTTCATTGCATTCTGAGTCAATTAAATGGAAAAAAACATGTTTTTTATAAATTTTGAGGGTTTTGTAAAACCTCAACTCTCTCTGGATTCTCTGATCCTTAACCTTACTAATTATGGGCTTTGTTTTCATTACAAATACCATTTAAACTTCACAAACTCCCTTTACTCTTTCATTTCCAATGTCATGTAGCATATGTGTACAAATGTCCCACTGCTAGGAGTTGCTTATCCCTTGCTCCAACTTTGGTCACATAAAACCAGCAACTTTCTCTTGCAATTATTAGATAAATGAAGCCCTGTTGGCTCAGGAAGCAAACCATGGTGGGCTGAATGTCCATGAGGGGATGTAGGGACCCCTTCCCATTATTTTTTCATCTTGATGTGGGGATGGCCAAAGCTTCAGTCTGCCACAGTGCTCTGTCTTTCCAAGCAGAAACACAGCCAGCCTTCCTGAGCTTTGCAGGAAATGAAAGAGCTAACTACATAGCCAATTTGCATGCACCCATGTAGCGTGCAGTCTTTCAAGCTTACAGGATAATTTAGTGAAACAAATGCTTGCCATTGTCTATATCATAAATATAATATTTAATCTGCAGTAGTTGCTCAAGACAAATTTTATTATGTATCTTTCTTATACAATGTTTTAATAGGCTACGTCAGAGAGCTGTACACAGTACTTAATGCATGCTATGATGTGTGTAAAATCTAAGATCAGGGAACACAGGGTATATTTATAGCAGTGTCTAGAAGATTATGTGTAATGAATATATTATACCACATACACACTAGAGGCAGAGTTAAGGATGTGCATGAATCCTGCAATGTGGCACTTCCTAACTTCCGTGTGCTTAACCATACAACCTTAACATTCCCTGAATGCTCTCCGATGGAATATCTATCAGCCCACATAATCAGCTTGCAAGTTACTCCCACAGAGAAAGATATTTCAGATTGTCCTCTTCCAAGAGACATTAATTAATGCATTTTCATTTTGAAATGCACTACTTTCCAGCCAACACGTCCTGCTGAAGATTATAAAGCTTTAAATCTTTGTGGAGTAAGGCTCCCTAGGAAGTTTAAAAAAAATACTATCTGCAGCCCTTTTCTTAGGGGCTTCTCTGTTTCTCTGTTTCGCCCTTGCACTAAAGCTATTATGCACAGCTTGAATTCTGGGAAGACATGATGCTGTGGAAATACAAGTAATTATACTATTCTCTCTCATTTCTACCAACTATTATTTTAATTTTTGCTCTTTCTTTCACTTTTTTTTTTCAGCTGTTTTTATCTTCTGCAAACATCACTTGCAGATCATTACTTGCAGAGAAAATGCCAGTTGAAAAGTGGTGATAGATTGGTAGAGATGTGAATGATTGCATATTGGGGGCACCAAATTACAAAATAGCTATTTGGGTAACCTATTTACTCTGAATTCTTGCATGCTGGGCAATTCCCAAGTATTTTAAAGGCTTTGTGCAAATTCCCTCTATGAAATTACACCTATAGTGCACTGTACCTTATTAAAAACAATAGAATGTAAAGATGTGAAAAAATATAGCATTCGTGGTAAAGCTAGCGAGCAATTTTGGGTGGCACCACAAACCTTGTAATGAAAGCTTACAATTGAGGAATAACAGCTGGATGTTAGTTCCCGAGTTAAATACAGCCCTGGAACAATCAAAGACAGATACATTAGGTTCTAATACCTAGTCTGAAAACCAGAGCAAGGCAGCTGACATATACATTCCTATAGCTGTATTTTATATTAGGATAGATCAGTTTTTATAGAATTATTTAGGAAAAAAACCCCAGAAACATCAGTAAAACAGAAAAATCACTTGCCAGTGCAATCTAGATTTTAACTAAGCAGTAAGAAACATAAAAGAACATTGTGTTGCCTTTTAATTGTTCTTTATTTAATAAAAATTGTGCACTGCTGAAACCCTCTGTTTTCAGAAAAAAGACACTGGGGAGGATATAGTAGATGAAGTGATGAACTAACTTTATTTTTATGCTCAGTATTTATAGGTAAAAAAAGCTTCAGCAAAAGAAATTCTGCTGAGAAACTTTAATGTACACAAATTTGTGGGCCAAAGTGGGATCCAGGGAGTTACACAACAAATGAATTTGTCCACCTGTGTTCATAAAGCTTCCAAACCTTTACAAATACAAGCAGGTAATAAAACAAAGATTGACTATTGCAAGTTGTAATGGCCATAAGAGAAGCTCTTGAGACTTGATGTAGCAGGAAACATTGCCACCTGTATTAAGTCTCCATGCTGCTCTGGCTGTGCAAAAATATCCACAATCTCTGGCTGGGCAAAGACAAATGCCATGCAATGAGGATGTGCGCCTCAGTCAGGATATGTCAAACAAACATCATCTGCTTCTACAGACGACATGATGTCAGGCTTCAAGCACGATGTTATCAGAGTTTACCATTAGCAGCCTGTGTTCAAGATATTGTTTCAAAGGTGGACAACAATCACTTAGGCTGCTAAACAGTCTCTGTGAGACCTCTGAATGAAATGGCACTGGGACAGACCAGGAGCAGAGAGGCAGGAATTGGGCAGTTAAGTTTTTTGCCCTTTTTTTGTCAGAGAACCTGCTGTAATGTCTGGTATTATTTTTTATCTTGAAGGACATCTTATTTCTCTTGCTTAAGGTGTTGGGTGTTTGGTATTGGTGGGGAGTGCAGTTTGATAGGACACCTCCCATAATTGCCAAGAGACATTCCTCAGGGAAAAAGTGTTTTGAGCGTTCACATTTTCCTCCAAAGATGAATGTGTGTGATTGTTTTAAGAGGATTAAATTGATACCCTTTGATGTATCTTTACCAGGTTTTATGAATGCTTTGACCAAACAGCGCGGGTGATAAATTCATTATGGGTGATAAACTCATTATAGTGATAAACCTGGTATGGGTGATAAACTCATTACAGTAGAGGCCTAGTATGGTGAGGCTGACACAAAGCTTTCTATCACTGTCAGCAAAATTGCAAACTATAAAACTTCCACTCACATAAATGATGATCTTAGAACACTCCTCTCTTCCATCTCCCCCTTTCAAAGGGTGAGCTTAGACACTCATATAGTTCAACTGTTATTTTCAGTCCCACAACTCACAAATCCCTACCTATTCTTGTTAACAAGTCCAGGTTCTCAGTTGGTTTCTGACATTTCCTTGTTATCACCTAAATTCCAGAGTCAGAGCAGGAACTCTTGTCTTTCCTCCCTGCCCCAAACGTGCCCTTCCCACAGATCTCTTTACCAGCCCTGCTTAGGTGCACAGTCTGGGGGGAGAGCTTTCCTTCCTTCAACCTTGCTTATGAAAGTGCTGTTTGTTCCCACCACTATGCCTTCCTTGTTGAGGTCAACATCCCATTTCTTTTGCAGTCTTCCATACTAACCTTTACCCAGAAAATAACCACAACCTCTTGAAATTAAATTAAAATTACTCAAGATACTTTTTTTTTCCACTAGCCACGCAAGAAATCACTACTTGTAATGACCCATCTGAATGCTAAAAAGAAATTCTTGCAACACAGTTTTTGCTATGGAGGCTTCAAAAATTTCTCACCTCCTCATGATGAAGATCTGTCCCTCCATCTCTCCCGTACTTGTAGGATGTCATGAAAAGGATACGTACCACTAGGAAGATCAAGTGGAAAGGTAAAAGTCATGACATAAACTTTGTATCTAGAAAACCTATTACTTAAAAGAACTCCTCTGAAGACAAGGCCTTTCTACAAGGGTCACCTTTTTACGGATTGCACAGTTAAGTGACTTCCTTGTCTAATTAGTTAAGCATTTGTAGCTGGTGTCCGCAGCTGAATCCAAGTCTCATGGTCACTTCTATTCTCAATGTTTTTACTTGCCTGAGGCCTAGATATTTCCCTGTTCCTGTTCTTTAGGACTCAGACCAGATATTTACTGGAATGTACAGGCAACTGAATCATGAAGAAACCCTACTGTAAACTGAGATCCAAGCCTTTTTAGCAGCTGCAGGCAGAAGCATGCATTATGGCTTTGTCTCTTTAACAGAGATAATAGAAGATACTTAGACAAGTAAATAAACCATCATATTTGATAGCAAACATACACCATGTGGCAACTCTTATCACTTGATAATATAACAGAAGTATATTCAAACAGGATTAAGGAGGTAAGTTCATGATGATTTTATTTCAATGCCAACGTGAGTTTTCTGAGGGATACTTCAGTGGTAGCTGAGTGGCTCAGTGCCACAGAAAAAATTTTCTCCTGGTCCTGTGCATTGAACTGCTTTCTGATAAATTATTGAATTGAATTGACTCAGTAGAAGGTCTTACAGATAGCAGAACTGTCATAAAGGAGGGATGGAAGCCCATCTTTCCAGTATAAGAGCCGAACAAGGAGGGCTGTAGGCACAGGGCGATGGGGAGCCTGCAGCTCCTTTCACCAGCTCTCTCTGCTGTTGAATCAGGCACCAAGGTACGCTGTTGCAATGCAGACATTTAGATAGTGAAATTTAAAGATAAAATCATTCAGAGCCAACAAGGCCTCACTACAGGGCAATATTTCATCTCAAGATGTTTTGACATTTTGTTTCTAAACATTTTCATCTTGATTATTACTTTTATGGTGGTTTTGCAACCATTTTTACAATAAGAATCCTGCTATGCAATATATTATATAAATTCAGGAAGACTAACTCTGATGTGGACAGCCTCAGCCCAAAGCCCTGAGTATGCAAATCTACATATATGGGAGTGCAGCATCTATGTATCTTTATATGCATCATTATAAGCACAGAGTTGAATTCCTTCTTACAAAAAATTACAATTTCAAAAAGAAGGAGAAAATAGCACTTGTAATGGTATGGCCAGCTGGTGACTGTTTCATAACAAGGCCTTTTTTCCCCTCCTTTAAATATAATTTACTGGAACTTTACTTAGAGATGCAACAAATTAGCAGCTATTCATTTTATAATGAAGAAGGCCTCATGTAAATCTAAGCTGTGAATAGGCAATCAGAATTTATTTGGACATAAAGGGTTATTTGCCAGCCTAATATCTCAGTGTTGAACTGCATACTGCTATTAGTACCATCGTAGACTATTCTATGCAGCTATTTTAAGTTTATATGTCATCACATTGCTTCTGATTCTACACGGTGCCTGTAGCTATTACAAACTCATGCATGAAAGACCCCCCAGAAAAAACCAAAATAGTTTTACTGTGGATAATATATAAATTTAACTCATCTCACCCCAGGTTTATATAAACATTAAAATGGAAACTTTTATTCTCCTGTAACAAAGACTGTTCTGGAGATTCAACAATACGATTACATGCAGTCTTTACAAGTTCAAACAATAGCAACTAAGAACACCAAATGATATGGCATTGGTTCTAATTATCTAAAATAACTACAAAATGTGCATAGCTACATCAGGTCAATCTCTTAATCCAAATGCCTTCTAACAACCAAATAATTTTGCACTTCAATTCCATTAGCCAGTCTTTAGGTGGGCCACCAATAATTCATTGCATTGATGGTTTTTTTCCACTATGCCCAGTAAATGTTTCCCATCTGGCAGAGTACTGGTGATGGCAGTTGGTAAAACAAAAGGCTGAGGGTGATCAATTGTGGGTTCTTCTTGTTTCTGTGCCCCTTCTTTGCCCTTGAACATCCTTCTCTGTGCAAGTAACCCAATTCTTTTGAAGAATTGGGTAGATGGACAACTTGTTTATGTTGACTAAGGTTTTCACAGTGGTTTTGGACAAAATACATGTGACTACAGAGCACAGTGCAGCACATGCAGAAGGGACAGCAGATCTGCTGTACCTGTGGACAGCCTGGCTGCACACAGGCTGTCTGCTGAGATAGCGGGGATCCACAATCCAGACAATGATACAAAACCTTCAAAATCCAGAAGGGAGCTTTTAATTCTAATCTTTCTCTTGTTTCACAAAGATGTGTATCGGAAAATTTAGCTGCATGAGAGCCCAGGAGCCTTTATGGAGTCTGTGTGCATTCTTTCCTCTCTGAGGGTCATTTGTGCTTAATAAATCAGTGGCTTTGCAAAGGTATGTAGCTGCCTACTTCAGGATAAGTAAATTTTGAAATCAAAAATCCCAATTAATATTAGGTCCCTAAAAGAGACCTATGCCTATGACAAATGCAGGCACCTAAAAATTAAATATTGAGGTGTGAACTAATCACACAAAGCTCACTTAAGTCATTATAGAAAAATTGATATTCCCCAAGGTTAGGAAACAGGTGTCCAACTAAATCTGGCAAATCTCTGTAAGTAAGCTTTTCTCCCCAGTGATTATATGTAAAGCGTTTGGTTACTGGTTCACGGGGGGAGAAAGAAGTTCTGCCCTTTTTCAACTTTGGGAGCTCTGTGCAATATGTTCCTCCCCAACCCCCAGCATACTTGAGTGCAAGAGAGACATGGTGCTTTGTATTGTTTGGCTGGGAGTAGCACATCTGGGGAAGGCCAGAGCTCCAATGGGTGGTGTATTTTTCCCCCACATGTATTTTTATCAGTCTGAACAGCTCCGCATTTGCCTCCTCCTGTTTGTCTCCCAGACGCAGTAGTGCTTTAGCGTGTGGTTCTCTACACTGGCAAAATGGTTATTATAACTGCTGGAGTCACAAGGAAGAACCTGTGTGGGTATTAGGTCATGCATTTTCTTAGCAAGTTATACACATTACGTGGGCATTTAACACGTTCCCATGAGCAGCAACCTTCCTTCTTACTTGTTTTAATTACTAAATAAATTAGCTGTGAATTTAAAGCATTATCTTCAAGCAATCAATGTACCAGATCACAGAAAATATTCAGAAAGTATGAAGGAAGTGAAAATAAGTAGAGCATGTGCTTAAGTGTTTTGCCACTTTGACTGAGACTGATTTTTCACAGCTATGTGTGTATATCACTCTCATTCATCACCCTGCCCTCACCCAGGGACTCACAGTCCTCCAGAATAGGCATAAGAGCCCTAAATCCCTGTCAGCTAGCCGAAGCTGTGCACTGTATAACAAATTTCTTACGTCCCTAAAGTGGCCTCAAACAATTTTAATAAATCTTTAGTGATGCATCTTCCATATCTCAAATACGTAAAGGTCAGATGGTGCTATTCTGATTGACCCTGACTTGTAGCTGCTCCCTCCATGGCTGCAGCAGTACTGCTTGGGGAGTAATATACAGCTGTTGTGACCAGGAGAGGCAAAGACTGGCCGTTCAAGGCAGGGCAGTGCTTCTGCGGGTGCCAGGGGATGGTTGTTGCCTCCCCAGCCACGCTTGATTCACGGTGCCCAGGGGAAAGTAGGCAGCTTGCCCCAAGGCTGCAGCCCAGACCTGCCTGAGCAGACTGCTAGAACCAGTTGTCTGCAGATTTAATGGACCTGTCTCTGTATTTAGCCAGAGCTTCTTTTACACCATTGCTTCCTGGCTCCCCCTCAGTGATTTCCTTGTTTGGTTTTAACATTTTATTTCTGCCAAAACGCTAAGGCAGTGGTTCACCTGCTGACCGGGTGTAACAGTGCTGCAGTGAACAGGGAAAAATAAAAAAGGTGCTTAGCTCAGCTGAACTCCCTCTCTTGCCACCGTAAAATTAATTGTTATCATTATCTAGCTGTTTTCTGGAGACCATCAACTTACCTGCTACACAAACTGTAGCGGCAGTAACAGCAGCTGGACCCGACATACAGCCTTGCCCTTGGTGTATTAAATCATTCTGATGTAATGTCTAACAAACCACATGACTCACCTATTAAACCTTTTCAGGGGCATGTGCTCTGGCAGTAGGAGAGAGCTTGTAATGAGGCCAAACTCACAGAGGATAAAAGGAACATATTATGAAAACAAGCTATTGAAAGCGTGCATGCTAATTTGGGCAAATGCATTTGGACATGTAAGAGCTTTGCTGTTTTTGTGTAAAATGTTTCCAATTTCTTATTTCCCATTGCAAAGCTGATTGAGTCAGCAGCAGCTTGCCACTTGCATTCCAGGTGGTGTGATACGTCTCCTCATGCACTAACTCATATAGGTCATTAATATGCTAAATAAGTTGTAGCCAATTGGCTCCCATGGTGACAGCTCCAAAAGCTTCATGAATAATCAATAGAGCACCTGGAGGCATGAAATTTTCATACAAAGAGTTTCTAGACTTTTGCATTAAGCTCTGAGCAGGGACAGACAAGTGATAGACATGACTGGCACTTTGAGGAGTTTCAAAAATAAAAAGTGTTATTGTAAAAGAAAATAGAAATCTTGTTAAAATAAGAACAAATCTGAAACTCCATCTCCTGGAGCGTTTCTAAGAAATGCACCTAAATTGATTCCCTTGCCATCTTTTGGACAAAAGCATGTTTTAGAGTTGTTGAGGAAATGTGGGAATACTTCAGCTACTCCACATAAACTGCAATAAACTCATCACAGAATAGTGAGGATTCACTGATAAAATTAAACAGTTCCACTCTTAGAAAATTAACAAACGGCTATCGCTTTTACCTGTTTTCTCTGCAAGAATTTATATGCCTATTGATTTTAGGAGGGAAAATCACGTGATCTGAGTGAGATCGGCATGAGGTATGAGCAGGGTGTCAGTTCAGCCCCTTATGAGCAAGTGTCTTTCTGACACTGTTTCCATTTCAAGTACTCATGTATTATCTCATAGGGCCTCTCAGACAACTTTATTACTGAAACAGGCAGACCACAGACAGGAGATAGCTTCTGTGTTTCACTATTTGGTAGAGCAGATCAGAAAATTAAAGCTAAGTCGTCCATAGGGCCTGCAAGGATGATAGATGTGGTCCTGCTTCATGCTTCTCCCCAATAAGCTTGTGCCTTGCATGTCCCCAATGCTGGGAAAGAAGAAACTGGAGATGTGCTGGCCAGTCAGTATGTGTGTAGTGGCAGCTTTAAGGACAGAAATGAGGTACTCCAGAATTTCCTCCTCTACATGGGACTGTTGTGTGTAGGTCACTCTTGCAGAAGTCGTAGCAGAGGAGCTGCAGGACCCTGCCCCTCCAAAGCTTTGCCCCATTGTCCAATTCTCTGTCGTGAGTACTGACTTCTTGTGTAGGTGCAATGGGAGGAGAAAGGAAAAGTGCCAGTATTTCATCTCTGCTTGACATAATTTTCCTGCAACTGCTGAGAAGACAGCAATGGCGCCAGCCGCTCCTTCTGGCATTACTATGGGCAGTTTTCCAATCCCTTCCTACAGAGCCTGCAAATTAAATGTACTTCAATCTCAGCTGTGTTTAGGGTGTTTCAGATGAGATCCTTGGCAAAATATTTGTGCTCTTTGCCATCTATTCTGACATTATGTCAGTCTGGGTCATCAATAAAAGGGTTGGAGAGATTAGACAGTGGAAACCCCAGCAATACCATCATGAAGACCTCATATACCAAGAGATTTGCTGGTAAGGAAAATGTACAGATGTTGGAGCTAATCAAAGCTGGCATAGACAGTGTTGGCTGAATAACTTCAAAAACTCCTTTCTTTCTCCTTGAACACTTCTACAAGCAGTAAAAAAGAGTGTAAATATATTACCAACATGGCTCCACATAAACAGGGGCAGCCCTTACTTTGGAATTAGTAAAGTCCATCACTCCCAGAACTTTACAAAACTTGCTAAAATCTTTCTTTTCCGTCTCTCTTAAGAGTGACATGCAGTAATGGTATAACACGATAGAGGCAACCTGCAACGTTACTAGGAGGTAACGTGTAACTAGAGGGTAACACATAAAAACTTGTAATGTTTCAACAGGTTTGTGGTTTTTTCCCCAGTCACAGACTGTTCTACAGAGCTCTTGTGAATTTGTGTGTCACACAGCAGTGCTCTGCAGTGATTGCCCTGGCTAACCCAAGAATGCAGGGATAGGCTAGGGTTGGCTTTGGTCAAGCATTAAAAAGGGGTACATGAGAGAAAGTAACAGGTCCTTTACAAGGTATTGGCAGTTTTTGAATGTTTTCTGAAGTAACTAGAATGACATATTCTCATTTTTTAGTATTGTCTTGATAATGAATAACTTATACTGTTCCTGCTTTGTACTATGTTGTTCTAGTATATATGTTGTATTATATGCTCTGCATACAGAAAAAAATATGCCCACACAAAAGTGCACACACAGAGACATGCATGCACATATCAGCCTATCACACAATTTCTTTTGAGACCAGCCATCAGTTAAAAAATATTGGAACAGCCACCACACATAAGAATAGGGCAGTGTCTTGGCTGGGACACAAATATCTTGCTGAATCCTCTAGCACTTTTATTCACAAAGTAACAAGGGACTTTCCCTAGGGTTTTCCCTAGCAATCCCTTAAGGAGAAAGGTGAAGCATCCACCATCAGTAGAGTAATGGTTTCTATTGTTGGAGGGAGAGAAATTGCCATAAAAAAAAACAAAAAAAACTAAAAACCAAAACCAAACCATAAAGGAAGGAATACTCTTTATAGACCACAACAATTAAAACAAAAAACTTTGACTTTCTTGTTCTTGGATGGTGAGGTGAGAGGTGTGCTCTCCACTGAGACGCATTAGAAAGGTGGACCTCCACCTGTAGTCTGTGAGAGTTTGCTCAAGTCCTCCAGAGAGAATGATTTCCAAGGCAGAGCCCTCCTGCCAGGCCAATAAACTCTGTTCTTAGTAAAGTGAGTCTAGTGAAAAGTATCAATTTAAATGGTGCTCACACTATCTTACTGCAAACTTCCTCCACGCAGCATTGTACTGTACTGTAGATATGCTATGTCTCTGCATCTTAGGTGAAGAGAGCTTGAAGCAGGTGGGGACTGGGAAGGATCAAATCATATCCATCTGGACTCACAAAAAATGTGATTAGTATTATGAATCCTCAGTGAATGCCTCACGAGGGCTAGGGCATACGGCTGGTCAGACACAAGCTCTCTACACCTGTACTGGTTTTAGCTGGGATATGAACGAGAGTAAATTTTTTTCACAGTAGCTGCTATGGGGCTATCTTTTAGATATGTGATGAAAACAGTGTTGATAACATAGGGATGCTTTGGTTATTGCTAAGCAGTGCTTGCAAAATACCAGGGCCTCTTACGCTCTTCAGACTGCCCTGACAGCAAGTAGGGTGAGGGTGCACCAGAAGCTGGGAGGGGCTGACCTCAACTGACCCAAAGGCTATGTCATAACGTATGATGTCATGATCAGCAATAAAAGCTGGGGAACGGGGAAGGGAGGGCATTCCGAGTGGTACCATTTGCCTCCCCAAGTAAGCATTAGTCATGATGGAGCCTTGCTTTCCTGGGGTGGCTGAACACCAGCCTGCCCATGGGAAGAGGTGAATGAATTTCTTATTTTACTTTGCTTGGTTTTACTTTACCTGTTAAACCATCTTTTTGCACTATTATACCTCTGACTGTCTCCCTCATCCCACTAGGGGCGAATCAGTAAATGGATGTGTGGGGCTGATTTTACCAGGGTCAAATCACACCACCACCATATCTCAGGAACGTCGTAGGTGGCATTGGAAAACTTCTGATTTTGAAGACAGTTCAACACTTTTTCCTCCTGGATTGCAGTCCCCATTTTTCCAAAGATCAGTGTAAAGGAGGTAATCCTTAGAAAGATTTCTTCTCTCACATCTGTTTCTGCCAGGTTTGCCTATGTAAGATTTTCCTTTCTCCAGTTTGCTTTCAGAGCTCTGTGCCCCATATTTATTAAGCTTTGCAGCTTTATTACCACATCGCGAGTTAAAAAGTCTGGAATCACACATTGATTGTCGAAGAAATGAAATGCCACACTGCATATAATTTTCCATGTGAAAATAAAGTGCATAACTTAAAGTGGAGATAATCAGTACTTGCAATGACTGATGGAAAATTAGGGAAGTGGTGAAATGCATACATGACTTGTTATGGCTTCTATACATGTTAAGCCTTACAGTATGTTACCTGGAATAACTTCTATAAAATGTCTCACTTCTGTTTAAAGTTAAACTCTATCAACACTGTGTGAAAGAATCTTATTTGAGATAATTACCAACAGGGATAAAAACATGACTTTGACATTTTGAACATGCATCTTTCTAAATTCTTTTAGAGTCATTTGTAGTATCTAAGCAGCTATAAAACAGATTGGTGGCATCTCTTCTGACATATTCTATGTGTGCAAGTTCTCTGTGTTATACAAATATCACAACTACTTGTGATGTTTTAATGCCTCTCTGGATCACAGCTGAAAACTTGCCCTCATCATAAAGGACAGAAAGGCCACTGAAGTTAGTTACACCAGAATTTCTTCTCATATAAAAAAACTTCTCTCTCAGAGGGTTCAGTGGAAGTCTGAAGATAACTGTGGTGGTGATTAATCTGTCAATTTGACTGATATTTTAAAAATATATCCGAATAGAAGAATTTTCTTCCATACAAGAACAGCAGAGAATATTAAATCAGCATCTCCTGTGCTCTGCCTGAGTTAAGTCTTGGGATCACCTAGATTTATAGAAGGTGGTGTACACTGGAGCTAGGATTTGGCTGGATCTGTGCTGCAACTATGCAGCAGGATGAGACCCAGCCATTCCTACTCAGGAGCCAGGAGGCACTCCAGCAAGTTCACCAGCCCAAGTGAACAGAGCATCAAGACAGCATAACTATGAACAATATTGATCAACAGTTTTAGAGACTGAGGTATTGCAGTTGACCTTGTCACTAAATCTGTGACTTGTGTTCCGTGCTATAAATCAAAAATTGCTTTATCCCTTTTAAAGGTTTGATGATTTTGGATAAAAAACATAGAAGAGGTTAAAAAACCCATAAATCTTTATAGTTTATTTGATGGAGAAATGCTTTTTATCCTGAGGGCAATATGCTGTGTCCATTGCTTTCCACTGTCCTCATTGCTCCTCTTTGATCACTATTTAGACCGAAGCACATAAGTAAAAGAAGTGTAAATACCCTACAACTCATTTGTTTAAATTCCATTTTAAATGAATTGAAAGAGAATCTATTAGTGACGAAAACATCTCAAGAAGTCACAAAGGGTTTGCTCTACACTATCATAATGTGTTTCATTATGAGGAGACTAAACACTGCAGCTACCATAGAGGATTGGAAGACTTTTCCACCCTCTACACTGAAGACAAGTTTCCCAAGTTCCAAATAAGGGGTTCTGAAGTCTTCCTGTGGCCAAAAGCTTCAGAGATTGCTGTCCACTTCCTGCAACAGAGATTTCCTAGATCTATAGATGTTTTCAGTAATTACTTAGCTGACATTGGTAGGTTCACCGAAGTAAGAAAAGCCATGGACATATTTTGTATTAGGAAAAGACAGAAAAAAATGGGAGAAACCACACAGTCTCTATTCTCAAGCCTAGTTCATCAGATAGTATTGAGCTTTGAGGTGTTTTATTTTGATTAGAACCTTTCCTGACTTAGAGCAGGTTTCTATATTCAGTTAGTATGATTACTGCTACAGGTTTAATGCCACCAAGTACTGCTTTTGTGAGTAAAGAAAATATTGCATTTTGCATTCATTTGCACATTGTAAAGTGTGTTTTTACAGATAACTCACAGACCTAATCCCATGAACAACTGCACATTTTCACAGAGCTTACAATTATGAACCTCATCATTGTGGAAGTATATGAGGAACTGAGGTGGCAGGAGTATTGGTTGCTTTCAGATGGTAGCTGTCTGATGCACACATGCAATATACATATCAACACTTGAGCTATTATTTCATAGGCTGCCTCTAAATTTATGGAAGAAAAAGATAAGTATTTTGAGGAACTAATTAATTTGGACTACTGTAGATTCATGCTTAAGCATGAGGTCAATCATTCTTTAATTCCTTTCTGTTGCCTCAAAAATGGCCAAAGGTGAATAGTTAAGATGTAGAAGTCTACCTTGTAAGTGTCTACACATGGAGAGATGAATCCTCACTGCAGAGTCCAGCCCGTCTTGTTAATCAAATTCACGGAAAAACAACTGTGAAATGTGGGTACTTAGATGATATATGCATTCTATTTACAAGGTGGTTTCAAAACATCATCATTCTTAATTGCTTAGATAATCATAGTGATGTTATGCTTTATTGTGATCTTTCCAAACATCACTGTAAATTATTGTGAGGTAACACCTGAGCTATAGCAATTAAATCGAGCAGAATTCTAAATTATAGAGGCACATTTACAAAAATTGACAAGAATATTTTAGAGCTTTGTGTACAGAACAGGTTATTCCTGGATGTCATCTTATCCAATGGCATAAATACTGTTTTACAACTGTCATTTAAAAAATCTTAGATATGCTTATCTAAGACTAAGTATTGTGTCAGTTTTTTGTTTTTCATCATTAACTGCTACAGTAAATGCTATTTAAAGTCTACTAATTCCGGAAAAAATTTAATCTCCTAAGCTTCCAAGGGTATATAATGTCCAATAAGAGGTATTGGAGATCCTGGCCCTGGCAGCAGCATCTCGCAGCATATCTTATTTTCTTTTGGTTTTNACATCTGAAACAGAAAGAAATGGCTGGATTAGTAGAAGGACCCTGAGTAAGTCATTGAACTGGTTTGATTCAGTCTGTAGGTTTGCATCTAGAACTTGAGCACCTCACAGGCTTCAGAAATTAAAGCATTAAGCCTGAAAACTAATTTGACCAAACTATCATCTGCAACTGGAAAGTTTTTTCCATCACTATTCATCTTTAAGATATGTGATAGTTGAACATTTTTCAGTATTGCATTGTCCAGATTTGGTCGCATCCTTTATGAATATTTTTTGCTACCTCTGAGCAGTAGATATCGGTCTGCTGTGCACAGGTTGCTTTTTGTGCACAGGGAAATGGAAGCCACCACAAACTCCTTTGCAGAAGGCCAGTTTGTTGTCAGCTGCCTGCAGACAGATGGCCCCTCCATTCCCTCACCATATTATGAGGAAGAACTGTGTGTCAGTTCCAAATAGACTGGCGCAGTGTGTGGCCACAGCTGGAGGAACCATTTGAAGCAGTTCAGGAGCCAGGAGCTGCCTCCGCATGGGGACCGGGGGTCTGCTGCACTGGCATCCAGCCTGTGAGAGCAGCCCCACCGTCTGCTCCCCCCCACTGCCTGCACATGAATACTTGGTCTTCAACCTGTGCTTAGCTGCCTTGAAGCCTTTTCATTGTGTCTTGTGCTTCAAACAGTAATTTTTTACTTATAAGAATAACTGGGACCGTTTCATCAAGATGTACAAAAACTCATATACATTTTTGTCAAGTTCTATGAAATATTTTGTGATTATGTTGTC
Source organism: Nycticryphes semicollaris (assembly GCA_013400055.1). Lineage (NCBI taxonomy): Eukaryota > Metazoa > Chordata > Aves > Charadriiformes > Rostratulidae > Nycticryphes > Nycticryphes semicollaris. The sequence goes on from VXBJ01004534.1 coordinate 409,723, forward strand.
AAGAATTTATTGGGATTATTGTCTCATTCTTAAGTGTGCAATGACTTAATATCATACTTTTGCATGTTCTCCAGACCTAGCCACAAATTTAGGTCTTCCCTGTTTTTTCTCAGGGTTTTTTAAAGTGCAATGTTATTGCTACCCTATATGATCTGAATATGTCATGATAGCTGTGCAGTAAAAGATGTGATTAGTCTCATTTTATAGAGAGAGGAAATAAACTGTAGAGATTGGAGCACAAGTTTTACCTTAATTTTGGTGTCTAGAGATGATGAGGACATGAGTTTTTTCCCCAGAATGTTCAGCATGAGATAGAAGTGCTCCAGATGCTCAAAGCACAGCTCCTGTTGACCTTAATTCCAGGTCTGAGAGCACACTGGCCCACACATCAGGGATCCAGGAGGAAAACACAGTTGTGATCACTATGAGTTATGGCATAAATAATACAAACGTGGTTTTGTTCTATCGTGCTGTCTCAGAGGAGGAGGAAACCGGGGCAATGGATCCTTGTCCAGCCCAGGACAACCATTACAGCAACAGGCCAGCTAAAACCAATGTCCAGCATGATTTGAACCACTAATGACACCAGTACCAAAATAAACATAGCACAACATTATCAACTGTAACCTTATTGCTCAGACTTCTAAGCAAGGCCTCACAAGTCCACTTGGGAACCGTAGACTGGGAGGAGTTTTATTGTCACACCAAGCACCTGCTTCCCAAGGCAATTTACTGTCTCTGGGGTCTTGGATACGGCCCTGGCAGACGTGACACCATTCACAGAGGACCCAGCAATGAAAAATTATTGCAGGGCCTCTGGAAACTTCTTTTCTGTACTACAGCACACAACGCCTACTCTCACTGCAGCCCCTCTTTCCCCTGCTTGTCCCCCAGGAATCTCTGATCTCCATGTGTACGGCCTCACTTTCTACACCTTTCTGGGAAGATGCTGTCAATCAGGGAAGAAGGGTCACAGCCAGATTGTAGCCTTCTGCACCTGCCCCAGCTGAAGACGGGAGACCAGCTGGGTAGCGTTGTCCTTCCCATGCCAGAGAGAGAAAAGCAAGTCGGAGATCTGAGTATAACAGGTCTTGACTCCCACACGATGAGCCAGTTCCGCTGAACTCTGCAAAACAGTTTGATTTAAAAAAAAAAAAAAAAAGACAAAGCTTTTTTCTCATTAGCCATACTTGTAGTTCTTGGTTAGAAGGGGAAAATATTCCACCACTTAGTGAGAAGGGCACATAGGTAACTTGCTCTCAGCAAGAGCTGTGTACATATGTATAGCCCACTCTTCTGCAGAGAGAATCCACGCTCACATGTTGATACGTTCTGGTCACCACTAAAGCAGGCTGGCCAAGCATGCTGAAGGAAGGTATCAGTTGCAGAAAGATTTAGCCCTGGATCACACTGGCTTTTAGGATTTGCAAATATTTGATCGACTTCTCTCAATGACAGTAAAAGTCACTTTTGCTTTACAAAGATGGCTTCTTTGTTAAATTTCTGCATCACGATGGTGTAAGAGATGCTTACCAGTGATTTTCAGCATGGGGGACACAATGTATTTTCCCCCAGTCTTGTTCTCAGAAATGACTAAAGTCTGCTCTGACATTTGCTCCTCCCTCACCCTTTTCCCTTCCAGTGAAAAAACGTACTGGAGTTTACCATTTTCTGTGTTTGATGGGAACTGTCAAAAAACCCTAAAATAGGGATTATTATCAACGGCCATTATATCCAAGGCAGCTTACTTCAGTAATGAATAACTATCCATTCTCCTTCCACCCACGGGTACACACCTGCCGTTAGTGACTGTCACCAACCCTGAGACACGTTCCTGTGGGCAGGACCTTAATTATTTCCCTCAGTTTCTCTCATATCACCTTAGAAAACTTGCCAATATAATCAGTTATGACTGAATTGGAAGTCTGCTGGTTTGGAAAGAGAGAGCTTGTTAAAGGGTCTTTTAAGAGATTGGATGCGCTGTGGGTGTAGAGTTAAAATTGATGGCATCTGCACTGAGGTGTGTGGTAGCTGCGATAGCTGTGACAGATGTAGCACGGCTGCATATTATACAGTGATACAGTCACCCCACATCATGTGTCTAGGGTGTGTGTCATCCTCAGCAAGCTTTATCTACAGAGGGAAAAAGGGCTGACGGTAAGCCTGTCCCAGCAGTTGCTCAAGTCGGATAGGATTGAGAACCACCCCTAAGGTAATACAGTTTTCTAGCAAAGTCTAGTTTGCATTACAAGGAGGGAAAAACCCCTACATTTCTTTAATATTTAGCAGTTGCCTTGAACTTGTCTGAGCACAGTGACTTCAATGATTTTCTGGACTGACAGAGTATATTTTCTCTGGAGCTCATTACAGAGCTGCGCTGTGTCAGAAACAAAGAAGTGGCTTTATGTAAAGACTTGAAAGAAGAGAGGGCAGAGGGTTTGGAAGGCAGCTCAGGAAAGGCATTCAATGCAAAGGGGCCAATGAAGAAGAAGCTGCAGAGAGCTGCAAGAAAATTTAGCACATAAAAACATGTGCGACGCTACACAGAGCATGTATATGTAATATTCATAAGACTCTCTTTTAGACGCACTCTTCCTCAGATTTTGAAGCTGTCTGAAATCTGCAGACTTCCAATCCACTTAAATATAATAAAGCCTGCACTGATTATATCATGATTGCTGACATTTGGTGTCTGTCAGTCTGAAATAACTTTTCCTCCTTGCTAATGATTTCCTCTAAGAACCAAAGCAGAATCCGTGATTTTCCACAAAGCTTTGTCCAAACAACTCCTGCCTGAATGCCTTGGTGGTTTCTTTCTGAGGTCAAACACTATTGCCCAAAACCTGTCATTTTCTCCCTATTTTAATGCATTTGTTTGCCTGGTACTTCTGGGTCTGATGTGCTTGACTGACAAACTGGAGTGCTACCTGTGTATAGAAGAATGTTATTAAAAATCTTAAAAAGATCCTATTAATATTTTATTAGCATTTCTTTTCTTCCTGAGTCTGAATGACAGCTTACCCAAGATAGCTGATTTTAATTATTTTTTTCAACCTGTATTCCTCTTGTCACTGTCTCTTCCAGCATCAATCCAGTCAGATGTTGTTCTTTATTATTACCATAAGACCTCAGCAGCCTATAATTACTCTAAAGAATTTCTTATCTTTTATTTCTGAAGCTTAGATTTTCCCTTTTCTTTTTTTAAAATATATTTTGGTAAGATCTGTAATTAACCTTGCAGCTGTTGATAGCTTGCTTGAGTCTGTAACTATTACACTTCATGGAGCTTCTTTCTGTCCCTGCCCCCACTTTTCCTGCTTGACTGTTTGTGAAGGGCAGGTTACAGTAATGATATTCCTGTCTTCAAAGCAATGAACAAAATGTATACAACAAATTCCCTTTGGAATTGCTTTGCACAATCCATTTTAATGCTAAGATGATTAAAACTCCTGCTCTTAATAGCACACAGTGCACATTTCCAGACATTTCCAACCTGCAGTTTCCTAGGTTTTCCGAAGATGAGCGATGCAGAGGAGATGGTGTGGTGGCTGTGTCTATTTGGCAGCCTCTGCTCCTCTAGAAGCTCCTCTAGACCATGCCTGAGCTGACAGAAATCAAATACAAGTAATTGAATAGATTATATGACTAGACTGCTTTCCCTGGAAATGAGTCTGTGCCTTCCACTCGAGAGATGGAATTACAGAAATAGGAGAGAAACCGTTTCAGGTCTGTGATGAAAAATATATAATAAGGCTACTCTCAAGGTACATTGCCTTGTCATTAGATATAAAAGGCTTCTTTCAGGATACTGCATTAGTTTCCTAGAATTATGACTTGTGAGTAGAGCTAAATGCAGATGCAGTCTTTCCATGATAAATTTCCTTAGATTTTTACAGAGGTACACCTGCCTTGGGCAGACTCATTGTCATCACTCTGTAACATCTCTGAGATTTCTTTCTGAAAAGAAGAAAACTACACTGAAACATATTTAATGAAGGCATACTTTCAGCATTTTAAAACTTGTATTTAGCCTTTTCCATGGACTATTGAGGGAAAGTCTGTCCTCCAATGCGGAGCAAGCAGATAGATGTTGTTATAGATAGATCTATATTATTAGTACTCTTCTTGAAAGCTTCTACAATGACGTCCACCATGACACACAGAGGTCACCTATTTTATGAGTCAGGGATCATTCAGGCCTAACCTCAGTTGTGAACTCCCGAGAAAAGATTACAGATTTCTAAGTGGTACATGTCACAATTTTAAGTTGTGTTCCACAGCATAAGGAGAGAACTGAAAGTCTTCCACTTGCTTAACCTCTTGTGTAACATGCAAAATAAATTGGTAACCAGTTCTTTGTAGTTTGCTTCCCAACCTTTAGAGATCATGATAAAAAAGACACTTTACAAAGGAAGTTCATAAAGGATATTCATAAAGGAAGTTGATGTGGGACATGTATACAAACCTAATTCCATATTCGTTTTGTTGCTTTCATTTCAATGTTTTGTCTCCTAAGAGTCTTCAGTAAGGAAAATCAGAGATGGGAGAAATTAAAGCAAGGGGCAAGAGTCAACTACTTTTAGCCGTTTAACTGCAGCCGAAGCCTGGGTTCAGCATGCTGCTGGTGAAGAGAAAAAGGCCCTGTCAATGAGCAGTTCATCCTGTCCTAAGATGCCTAAAACAGGTGAATGAATTTGCTTCTAAACATGTCTGCTTTCTCCAAGGATTACTGTGTGCATCTTGAATATGAAGCACAGATTAGACACTTAACTTTTCAGCAGATAATTTTACATGTAGTGAGCTTTTTCCCCACAACTAAGTGAGAATAAGTGTTGAAATTTAGCTGTCTTTACCCAGGTAAATTACCAACATTTGTATATTCCTGAGACAATAATATAAATAAAAATCTCTCAATGAACATCTGTGAAGTCCTTTGAAAAGCATCCCAAATAGAAAAAAAAAAATAAAATAAAAAAAAATTACCAAACGTTGCAAAAAAATTCTTTAAAAATTTCTTTTAAAAAGCAGACTGAGCAAAATCCAAGAATTCTTTTTTAAACAGAACAGCTTTCTGAGCAGCATTTGCTGTACTCAGCAGTCCATTTCAATACATACGATCTTCAGAACTATAAAAGAAAAGAGTAAGTATGAAAAATCCCATCATATATTACATCTCAACATGTCCCGCAGCAAATTCATTAGAGTCTGGTACTTCTTCATCACTATATCTCAGGAAACAAGAGTAAGTTGAAAGTTTAACTCTATTGAGGTTCATAGTAACCCACATCAGAGATAAAAATTTCTTCTATCACAGTACAGATATGAGTCTACACTATGTTTCATTGCATTTTGCTACTCAGCTAACAAATCAACAGCCCTCTCTCTCCTTTGGTTCCTCCCCACAAATCTTGTAAAAACACCAGAACATCCTGTGGCAGTCAAAACATTTAAATTCTCTCCTTTGGATTAGACACATATCAGATGTGGAAAGTGTTCATTTGTCTTCAGAAGTCTGTAGCAATGGATAGTGACCACAAAGTGTCCTTGAAACTAAAGGACAGTGTTCATGTCAACTAACAGTAATTAACCTCTTAAAGAAAAATGCATCCAGATGGGGAATTCAAAATGGCAACTGGCATGCTTTTCTGTCTTAAAACGTTTCTTCCATACTACCCTGATTATTAGTTCTAGTGCCTCTGGCTTTCCTGTCCCTTCCTTCTCCAAAGGAAGTGTTATGTGTCTGAAAAAGCACTTTTTCCCAATTCAGACAGGATTCTTTTCTTTGTCTGTGTTGAAGCACCTTTCCTGCCCAGCTCCAAACAGTTTTTTGAGAACAGCTGACATCAGCAAAAATATTATCAAAGCTAATAGCTTTGGCATTGTCAAAAAACCAGGTACAACCAATGAAATTATCAGGTAGCAGGTTGAAAATGAAACAAAGGAAGTACTTTTTCACATAGTATATAATTAAATTGTGGAAGTCATTGACAGAGGACATGGTGAAAACCCAAAGTATAAAAGTTTTTAAGAAGGAACTAGGCAAATTTACGGAGGACAATTTCACCCGTAGCTACTGGATGCAAAGGTCAGATTTGACCTTTCTTTGAGCACCTCTGAAGATGGTCAACAGAATCTTCTTGGAGCGGATGGGTTCTTGGCTCAGCGTGACCAGTTTTATTTTCCTGCGTCCCTTAAGTGTTCGATGAAATATGGCTATCCCGAGCTATTCTTTTCCATCTATTTTTCCAGACAGACCATGGTGGGTTTAAACCTGTGCAGAAAACACCTCATATGTGTACAATATGTATCCGTTTTATTCCAATCCACCAATTACCACTATTGTCATCTTACAGTCTGTTCATGGAAGTCTTTGGATACAAACTCTACCCTAAGCTGACTGGAAAAATTATTTGCTAGGTAGTCAGTAAAGATATGAGCAATACTTTGACGTATCGCACTTGGAAGAAACATGCACATTCTCTCTTACTACAGTTGCAGAAATTATATTAATATTAATTGCAAGAAAAAATCACAGATTGTACTCAGACAGTGCCAAGTTCCAGAAGATCAGAGATGGAAAAAGGGTATTATGTTTTTGGCTGCAAGGCAGGCTCAGTGTAGGATTGCTTTTTGATGTTCATTTTCCATTGTTTTGACCATTCTCCTGGTGAACTACTTTGTATGCAGAAAGTGAAATGTGAAAGAAAAAAATAAAGTGCTTGAATCTGTTGCTGCACTTACATTAAAAAATTAGTTGTTGGTGGTATTAGAAATATTAGTTTTATCTTACCTATTTGGCATGAGAATACTTTGGAAAAGCTTAGAATTGGATGGAGACTAAGACAGCTCAGTCTTCTGAACCATAAACTTAATTTTCCTGACTCCAACATTCAGAACCATGAGGAGACATAGTCTCTTGTCCGAAAGATCATCCTTGTCCAATTTTGCCAGCACCAGTATTGCAGTGAAAGTAAAATGCGTATTAATTACTGACTTATTACAATATGTCAGTTTTCCTAAGTGTTCTTCTATGTGGCTTTTGTGAATAGATGTCATTACACCATTTCATGGTTTCTAGCTACCCCAGTTTTTCTGTTAAAAGGAAGTGCTAAAAAAGTGTTTAGCTTTCAATGCAGTTCCTGTACCTCGTACATTATTATTGCTGATGCTGTTGTTGACCACAAAAGCCCAAACAGAGTCCCAGTTTGTAGGATTTTTAATCCTTCTCAGCAAAAACAAAGGCACAATCTTTCTCCCATGGACATTGCAAACTGGTGTGAAATGCAAAACTTTGGGACAGACGGGGCCCATAAATATAAGGGGAGTTTTCAAGGTGATGGAGAACTGCAAAAATAAAATCCTGTGGTTAAATCACAGAATCACAGAATCTTAGTGGTTGGAAGGGACCTTTGAGATCATCGAGTCCAACCACATGAAAAAAAAAAAAACAAAAAAACCTCACAAAAACAAAAAAACAAAAACGCCACCCACC
>VXBJ01004534.1:419782-439052 GCA_013400055.1 Nycticryphes semicollaris
CCAAAACCAAAATCTGGAACAGGAAGAAAAACACAGCACCAAAAGGAATTTAAACATGTGTTACACATGATAGTAACAGCTGCAGCCCTGATGACAGTATAATACCACTGCAATCCCCAGGATATAACTCAGATACTGAATTTCAGACTGCACAAGAATGGTGATTGAAGATTCTTGAAAAGAATTATGTTTAGGCCCACTGGAAGGGGAAAGTCAGTTTAAGTAAAACAAAGAGGAATTGCACTGGTGGTCCAGTGCAGAACCATAAATACAGACTAATAAAAAAAAAAGAAGTTAGTAAACCCACAATAAACACATTGAGCCGATATGCACACTTTTTCTGCTGTTATCTTAAAGTTTCAAGGTTTATTTGTTTTTAGTGATATTAGGCACTGAAGCACACGGTGAAGGCTGTTGCTTTTGTATTGATATGCTGTTAACAAGCAATGAACACATGCTAATATTACAGAAATGGAAGGAAGAAAAATAATGTCAGTGATGTAACTGAGGATATTGAGAGAACAAGACCCTTCTTCTTCTCTTCCTTTACAATGAGAAAATGCCAAGAGCTGTTGCAAGGCAATTTTTAATCTTTTCCTCTTCTTTAATTACAGTAATGTTTTCTTTTAGAAAGAATTTGTTGTAAAACATACCTGCTTCAATAAATAAAACCCTAGAACTTGTTCCAGTTTCTAGTGTGAGAGAAAATTTCCACTCTACCCCCCAAAAAAATTCAACAGTAAATTAAACTAATTTTTCACAGTACGATATCTGCTTATTCTGTTAAATCTCTTAATTTTATGGGATAAACAGTTCTTAGAAAAGATAAGAAACTCTGTATTAACCCCTTATCACTAGCAATGTCTACTGTGTTCAGTCTCCTTATTACTTTTGTGTAGGTAGAACCTACACAATAACCAAGCCTTGCCTGGGAGCAGTGCCTGGCTCCAAACTGCTGAGAAAACATCAGCTGGAGGTTCTTCCTATTGCCTATCTCCTGGGACAACCTCAGTGCTGACCATAAAGAATGATTCGTGTTCCCAAAGGAAAAGTTCAGGTGCAGTCTGTCATCAGCAGAGTACTTTGAGCAAAACCCACTTATCCTGTGAGTGTGCCCTGCTATTCTGTGCCTGATCTGCTGGCAGCGCTGTCACCTGCCCCTCACAAGTTTGTCTGAATTCCCCCTTAGAAAGGCCCCAGTTACCCACCAAAGGAAAAGTAGAGTTTCTAGAAATTTTTGTTCAGCCTTCCTACACAGGAGATGGAAACGCATCAGGTGGGACTTGTATCAGCCTAACTTTGAACTCTTGTAGAGGGGATGAGCTCATAACAGAAGGCTCTTGTTTGAGCAGTGGAGAGAAACAGCCAATTGTAGAGCACTGTCTCATCTGACCTATTTTAGATGTCTTGTTTAAGATTAAGTGAACACCATGGAAATAATATACTCTGAAGGTATTGTAAATAGGTTTGTCCAGACATTAATATCAACATTGTAGATTATCATCATTGATCAGATGAATCCTACACAAGAAGCTGGGCTTTAGGAGGAACACAGAATTTCTGTCTTCACCAAATATAGGTGTAGCCAATTGCGGCGATTTACCTCCCGGTTTAAGCAACAGAAGTAGAAACACAGACTGAGAGAGGTTTAACGGCGTAATGTCTCTGTACGTGGTTCATTGCTGTCTCATCAATGATACTAGTCATTACAGAACAAGTGAAAACAGGTTCCAGAATCCTCCCAGGCAAGAAAGCAAGTGACTGATGTTAAACTGCGCTGGTGAAAACAATAAAAGAAGATTGTATGTGACAGAAAATCAGGACCTCGAAGTCAAGCACTAAGCTCAGTGCATCCCAGATTCCACTGACTTGCAGAATATTCCGCATTTGAAAACAGTATTGTTATGTCACTACACACTATTGTCCCTTGCCACTCACTTGAGTTACATGGAACAATCAGAAGTAAAAGGGGGTAACAGGAAGGAGAAAATTCACTGAAGGTTTCCACTATTCAAGAAAGACACAGTACATGAAAAACCAGGTCAGTTTGCCTGTAAAACCAGAGTACCAGAGTAAGAAAGGAACACCCATAGACACCTACAATCAGTCCTGCAGCAATGGATGAATAAAATCTTATTTCACACAGGAATGGACTGTCAACACTCACATCATCAGTTCCTACATTTTAACTGAAGGACAGTTGTGGACAGATGAATTGTGATAACTCTTAATATGCTATTGTGATAACTCTTAAAATGCTATAAAGAGCTATTTTGGATGATGTTGACTTGTCCCTTCTTTAAAGATATTTGTCCGGCAGGAAAGACCAGAGAAAACAGGCAAGTTCCTGATGAGCAAAGCCCTTAGATATTCCGAGAAATTTGTAAACCTGTATATTTCTTCGCATAGAGAGCTTCCCAGCATCATTTACTATTTCTATAAGGGGAGATTCCTCTACACACATGAGGAGGGGGGGTTCAGCTTGGCATAAACCTGGGAGCAACTGTGGTCTTTCTGATAATGCTACTCAGACATGTTTTCGGAAAAGATTCAGCATTCTAAATTGCTATGATATAATATGGCAATAATTGTTACCCGTTTAAGTAAACAGTCATTTTAGTAATTTACCTTTTTTTTCTCCAAGTTTAAAAGTTGCTATTGACTCAGGGCACAGCTGCATGCAAAATGTGTACCTTTTCACACAGAACTACAGGTGTTACCACCATAGACAGGATATGGCCAGTGCCAGAAAAAAGGCACTTACTACGTGATCCTTCCTGATTAGTAAAATGAGTAAGTTATACTACTATAAGCTTATACATACAAAGCAAGAAAAACTCAGCTTTTGGGTGACAGATGTGGGTAACTCGGGTAACCACACTGACTCTGAAAACATTCTGAAAGGATTTGGCCAGTACCTGGCTATTACAGAGGAAAAAAGCAGTTCTCTTCTAAGAGGAGTTTGTGGGGTTTCTTTTAATTTTTTTCTCCATGCTCCCGAGATTGGTGGTGAATGTCCTTACTGAATCACACTTGCTGCCCGTTTGGCACACATAGAGCAATTTCTGTGGAAAATAAAATACCTGACACATACTTTTTCACATCTTAGCTAGGTCAAGCAACCCAGACAGTCATAATAAACCAAATTATTCTCTTAATCCTTAGAACTGTCAGATATTTGTGTAGCCTCCTTTTGTGCATGCCAGCTGTACAAACGGATAGGTTTTTTATCTAAATAGTCAGCAGGTGTAAGCAAAAATAATAATTATATAACAAATAATTACATAAGAAATTTGTTCTTATTCTTTCACAGTATTTTGACCTCCAATAAACATTACCCTGCAGTATTTATTTTGCTTTCATTGGTAGTTGAGCCTGAGCTTGGGCTGAATGGACTACAAAATCTTGCCAACACATAGTAAATTCAACCATAAATTATGGTTGGGGAAACGCTCAAGCAGGCTTAAGCTGGTCTTTCAGGGAAGAAGCTTTACAAGACTGAGCTTGCTGGCAGTAATAATGTTCATCCTTTCTTGATTTATATTTCCACCTTTTTTTTATCCCTTTTTTGTTTTTGCCTTCCAGAGAATAGTTAAGTTGCAATTTTAATGCTTTTAGTGAGCTTCTGGAAATCGGTATGAGACCATTATTTACATCTTGAAGCCAAGCTGTGTCTGGAGAATTTCAATCACATCGTTTTTATGAGATTCTACAAACCGAATGCTGAAAACTCTTCTGTGGCCCTTTTCTTTAAAGCAGAGCAGGGAGCTGAGGGGAGGGGAAAGCTGAGAAAAAGAGAGAGAAACTTTGCACTGCAAATGCATGTTTCAGTGTTAATAATTCCTCAGTGCATCCGTATTAACATGATATCCTTGCTGCAGATTTGATTTAAAATAGCTTTATATATAAACTGTACTCTGATACTGAATCTTATTTCACAGAATCCGTCTTAGTCTGACTTAAATGAAAAAGAAATGTTCGTAAGTGGTTAGTAAGATGTACAAGCTATTCTCCAGAGCTGTGGATGGTGTTTCATAACTCATACAACGTACAAAGGAAAACAAAAATTTTTATACATATATAGCAAGGATGCAAATAATCAATCTGAATTGGAAGAAATGCAGCAATGATCTCAAAAACTGAAAATAAAAGGAGAAATTGCCAGTACCATGTGAAGGATGTAACACACTTGATAAAAACTAGTCTTAAATTATGGGTTTAATATAAAGTGATAATTCTAATGTGAACAAGTTAGTGGTAGACATGACAGATCATGAGAGCACAAAATGGGCTACATCCATCCCATCATCATTTGTATTATCTGTGTGAAGGGAATGGCTAACAAGCCATCCAGGCAGAGAAAATAGTTTGAGAATGTCCAGGTGCTTTGTTATTCTCAAAGAACTTTCACCCTATATTTTATTAAAGTCATATGGCCTGCTATTGGACGCAAGGTAAAGTTGCAAACCACATTCTCTTAAGTAATCTTTCCAATCCCATTAAAGTAAATCAAACTGCATGGAGCAACGGAAAGCAAAATTTGTCCTTTGTCTCCAGGAACAACCCAGCCAACAGCAGAGATGAAGTCCCAGTACCGATTAAAGCTGTATGTATTTTCCAGGTATGGCCTGATTGGGTGGTTTCAAATCAAGTCTTTTGAGATCTATTTTTTTCTGTTACGCTGTTTGATTCTGAGGTAATTGATGAACCTCTCTAACTACTGATATATTGAAACTGGCAGCAGTATCTCAGAATGGGTTATCTGTTATAGAAGACCAATAAAAACTAATAACTATAAGTGGGTTGGTAAAGATTAGAACAGTCGGAATCTCAATGTATCTTAACAACAATAGTGCTTGATCTTTTATATCTTCAGTCAAAGAACTGTACAGGCATTAACTAGTTAACCATCACAGTGATGCTACAGCTTGGTAAGTACTATATATTTACTTTTCAACTGTATTTTTCTTTTTATGGCTGAGAAAAGCAAAATACAAGCAAATCACATATTATGCCTAGAGTTGCATCACCCAAGTGTTTCCATTATTTGTGTCTTGATATCATTCATCTCCACGCCACAACAATGGATTTCAGGCTGGATGTGCTGCAAATTCGTTTGGAGCAGGAAACAGAGGAGTTCATGCAGTTACACCCTTGATCCTCCCTGCCTTCCCATATCGGTGTTTCAGACAGTCATAAGGTGGATTTGTGACTTCACTGTCTTCCATATTGGTTGTATAATGTAAATTCTGTTGGGTTCTTAGTTTTCTGATTTATGACTCACCAGGTTGATGAAGTTCTGCCCCCACGTGCATACAAACCATACTGCTGTCAAACAGCTTTTATAGTGCCCAGGTTGCATAAGGGTCTTCCCTGCCTGCCTTGCCTGGGAAGATTCAGGGCATGCTCTAGTGGCCAAGANTTCTGTGATTTGCCCAGGACTGCCAAATAAATAAGTAATCTAATTCAAGTACCCATGCACAAAGTTGCAAGGTTTTGCTGTAGATCCAAGGGAAAAAAAGCTTGGCTGGGAGGCAGGTCATGGACAACAGTGCAACATCTTGTGTGCCTCCAGGTCCTGATGTGCTTGCTTTTAGTAAATTCACAGATAAACCTGAAGGTGAGATCCTGACACTGGCTGCTATTTCCTACCACTGCTAGTTGCTACTCAGCCCCCAACAACACAACCACCATCATTCAAATTCTTCTGGAACAAGTACTCCACAAGACACATGGATTGCAAAATCTCATCGACAGACACCTCAAGTGCCAAAACACAAGCTGTGCAGAGAGAATGAATGTCACTAGACCATTTTAAAAGAAGCAGACGTAGAAGGGAACGGACTGGCAGTTGGAGTTGGTAGTTCATGGTCTTCCTTTCCTTTTAGGTTTTTCTGCACATTGAGTAAGAAGCTACAGAAAGAATTAGCCACCTTTCTTGTGATGGGTTCTTTATATCCCAGTCCCTACTTTCCCCAAAGAGTTCTCTTCACCCATTGCTACCCTCAAAGAAGTTATTACCTCCTTACCCCTTATATCAACTTGCCAGTAATGCAGCCTTGACCAGAGCAAATAGAGTCACATGTACCTCTTTTTTTCCTCCTTCTTTTGTGTCAAGACTCTTCTTCAGCACAGTGGTGAGCAGGAAAAGGCCTTTCTTCAACCTATAGTTAAGCTGATCACTTATCTATTTCTACCTCAGACTGGTCTCTGATGCTTGGTTTTTCTAAATTATGTGTCCATCAAAGGCTGGAGTCAGTGCATATTTTTCTTATTCAAAGACACAATGTGGAGGGCATAGACTGTCTCAATGTCTCATATCTGGCTAACAAAGGCATGGGAGGGGGACAGTTGATGAAAATTACTGGCTGCCTGCATAGGCAGTTTAACCAAATGGCCTTATAGAGGCTTGGCCTTTTGCATGCTTGACCCTACTGTAATCCCACAGACACTACAGATGGAAAAGACTGAGCTCACAAGAGTAATGGATGTTTTAAAGAGGTATCATTGTTTATTGCACAGGTGTGTGAGGGAAGAGACATGTGAATTCATATATTTATTTTTTAGTAACTATGATGAGAATTGGGAGAAATAATTTATAGTTTATCAGTGTGGTATTTTGTATCAAGGAGACGTGAAAGGAGGACTCAAGAGAAATGTAATTCCTATTTCTGTATTTTGTATGGAGGAGGAGTTGGAGTATAAAAAAATCTGTCAATATTTTAGACTTTTCCTCTGTGAGGAAGATTTCAGCAGGGCTTGTTTATATGTCATATTTGTGTATATTGTGTTTAGCAGCTGATTTGATGGCCATGAGGGTTTGAGCAATGTGCTTCTAGCTAGGCTTTGCTAGTCTTGTACTAAGGCCATATTTTAGCACTGAAGAGCACTAAAGAAAGCCTTTCATGATGTATGAATGAAGTGCCCTGTTACAGGACATCCCAGCATGGAACACATACACTGCACCACCACACACTGTGGCAGGGCACAAGTGTGGAAAATTCTGTGAGCCAGGAAGACCTCTGTACAAAGTGACAGAAGAGGGCTGTGCTATAGCCATCAAACAAAGATTTGTGTTGTTAATACATCACATAAACAAAGGTAGTCCTTTCCAGAAGGTAATGTCATTGAACAGTACAGATGTGGGGACCAGGGCTTCCTTCCTGGTATGACAGTGAAGGTATATCCTAAATGCCTTCTAGGTATATGTGTGAAATGCCTTTTATAGTTCTGTGACTCAATGACTCACTCAATGTCACACAGAAGTCTGTGAGAAAACAAGGACTGCTCTAGACAGAAAAATTGTAAATTCTCATGAGAAGCACTAGGCTGCCCTTTTTCTCCCCCATTTCACATGTATAACCATGAGTCAAAGAATGGGGAAAGTCAGCAGAGGCAAGAAACCCTCATTTCACTTTAAGTCCAGATTTTATCCCCCATCTGTAAATTTCTTACTCTATCTGTCTTAGTAATATGAGCTGAGAGGAGCTGTAGAAATCCATGAGGGGAAGCTCTTCCAAAAATGCTTTATTGCTTCAGCTTTCTAAACAGCTGGTTTCCTTCTGAGAAAAAGCTGACAGCTACACCAGACTCTGTTGAATTATGTATTGTACATTTGGGGAGTAAGCTGCAATATGCAATGCAGTGAGCAAAGCTTTCCATATGCATTCGTTTAATGATAAGACACAAATCCAAGTCCAAGAGGTGATAAACCCAGTGGTTTGTGTTCCAATCAGTTATAGCTGTGCTCAAAAATAATACCTTGTAAGTGCACATTAGGGGCAATGAAGCACAAAATTACACATGCAAATATAACTCAAGACACTGAGCCTTGTTGCTGGGAAAGGTTTCTTCTCATTTGAAAGACAGCACTGAAGAGTAGTGTTGTATACAGGGCTCTGCATCTAAATTATGACTTTACAGACAAAGAGAGCAGGTGTAAGAAAAATTTCACTCAGGTACAACAGTATTGTAGAACAACATTGATAATAAATCCATAAATCATTTTAGTAGGATAAATCTTCCTAATTATGCAGATCACTACTATGCTGTAGCTGGAGCCTTAACACTAAAAGTCATGTTCCTGAATATCAATACCTGTCTGTTCTCCCAATAAGACAATATTATAGAGATTGTAGGCTCAGTGTCTTAATTCAATGTCAAAATATTCCCCATGTAAGGTCACTCCACCTGAATGACAACCCAAACAATTTGGCACTCCACCTGAATGACAACCCAAACAAATTGGCAAACTGCAAAGCTAAGGACGATGGATTCCCCACTGTTGCTGTGATGCCAGACCATCCCTACAAGCCTAAGGATCCTTCTGTTTACACAAACAGATTCACAGCACATAGCTCCCGTACCTTACCATGTACACAGCATGATTCCCTGTCATGAAACATCTGGCCCTGAACTTCATGACTCTAATTAACATTCTGTTTCCCCAAACTATTTTCCCTCACCCAGGACATTTCTGAACTAATTTGCCACTGCTCAGTAGTAAATGTAGATACTTAATACCTATAAAGACGCCTGGTAAATTCAGCCTCTAGATGCTCCCTTGAAAGGTGTAGTTCAGGTTAAGCATCTGCTCTGTAGGTGGTTAATTAGCAATATAAAATTGTCTGCTGTATGCTAACAGCAGTAATATGTTAACAACTTTCCAAAAAAGAAAAAAACAGCCTCCTTCTTAATATAAATTTCTTAATATTGGGAATTTATTATTATTAATCCCCTCAGATGATTGTAATGTTGATGTTTCAGAGAGGCTGTAGGCTCTGTACTGAGGAACAGAAAAGCCCAGGATTTTCTCATTTATAGAGTCTGTGTGTGGTCTTTGAATTAGAACACAGCTGACTCTCCTAAGACAGGTAAAAAGAGAGTGGGTGACTGTCAGCAAGATAGGAAAAGGGTTTAAAACATGGGTACAATGTGAACAAAAGCACTGAAGTGAGAAGAAGAAAGACTGACAGTAGAAGAAGGAGGTGAGATAGTAACAGCATCAGGGAGGAGACGAGACTGTGGGAAGACTGGTCTAAGACTGATCCAGAAATATTAAAATGGCACTAGATAGGACTCCACAGTTTTATGCCTTCCTTGTCATTACACTTGTAAGCGGATAGCTACTGATTCAGAGGAATTTGGACAGAAGGGTAAGAAAGGTTTGGAAGGCTAGCAGCCTCAGATGGCACATTTAAGTTCTGTAGAAAGGTAAGTTACACCAGTAGGAATGCAATTCCTACTGCAATCACCTCTATTGCCATTCATTTGTCACCTGGATGGGATATCACATGTCAAAGTAAAAGTAAAAAATTTGAGAAATGAACAGGAATATAAAAATAACAGATACTTAAATCTATATTTTTTTCTCATTTTTGCCTCACAGAGAGAAAAAATTGGAAGGGTCTAGCCTTTGGAGTTGTGAGACAGCTCTTGAAAATTGAGCAGGATGTATGGGATTACACAACAGAAATCCCACCTTGAAGCACAAGCACATGAATAACAACTAATCCTCACTAGATTAATGACGTTTCAGTTTGGAGAAGAGACAATAGAGGTAAAATTCCACTAGATGGAATAGTTGAAGCAAATATTAGCTGGCCATGTGTGGAAACAGAAGTTCTGGGCCAACATCCTATTATCTAATTTACTTGGAAGAGGAGCAGTAACTTCTAAAATACACATTCCTGCTCATGTTTGGGAACAAATTGAAGCACTACTCTTCTTGTCTTCTTGTGTAGGACCCAAGTAAAACAGAAAATTTTTGCCCAGAACGCTCTATATTTAGGACCAAGTAACTAAAAAAGAATTTTAGCTATTTAATAATAGAGCTTTATTAGTATTAGTAGCAATAGGTTTATAGTTATTACAGATATATTTTGTGACTGCGGTTAAAAAAAAAAATCCCATTTTATCTTCAGACTGAATAACTGTTTCCTTTGTGAATTATTTAAGGGGTTTTAAGCTATTTTTAAAGCTTTTCAGTTTCAAAATGCAAACACTGTTCAATATTTGTGAAAAGCTGAAACAAAGTATCTCCCTCAAATGAGAGCTCTTGCTTGGGAAAGCATTTATACAAGACATTCCAATATTTTAAAAAATTTCTTTTCCTTTTTTCTAGAAAATGTTCACAAAAGCAGAGAGACAATTTTGATTCTTAGCTATTGATGGGCAGCTGCTAATTACACTGAAACTACTTTTTTTCTGAATTTATTAAATTTGAAAACATTTTACCCTGCTCTAGGGCAAAGCCCAGATGCATGAGAGCTGTGGTGAGGGCTTGACTCTCAGGGAATAGCTTCATCTGAAGAAAAAGATAATATCATGATCAGTATAGGATTGTCTGGGAAAAAACAGAGAACTCCTTTCACCAGGTCTCACTTCCCCCTGAAAGCCTCCTGTCTTTCACCTTTTGTTGCTGGTATTTTTGACACATCACCATTCTGGAAATTGGAAACCAAGGCTACCATGGTCAAGCAATATGTCTTGTTCCTTTGTGCACCTGGTCAATAGTCTCTTGTATCCCTGAACTCAGGGCACAGATGGTTTACATAGCTGAAAGACCTACCACACTCTTACTGCAACGTGATCCATCACCAGGATTTGGTTCCTTAAGCAGCAGATATTAACTGTAATTTGACTGGATGACTAAAACACTCTAATGAATTTCAAAGGTCCATTAAAATCTACTTAGAGAATAATAATAAAAAAATACATCTTTGTTATAATAAAAATATTTTAGAAATATTAATACATATGTGTTCATAACATTTATAGAAGGAGGCTTGGTTACATCACAGCAGTTTTTCTCAATCTGTACTTCCTGGATACCATTAGAATTTTTGAATCAATATAAAGATGTCATGAGATTTACTACAAAGCATTAATCCACATTTATTCTGCTGTTCTTAGAAGTTGAACTGGTGGAGAGGTACTTCCAATAACACTCTAATCTGAACCAAGCTGCTACTTTCATCACTGGAAGTCATACAAGTATATTAGATGCATAAATGTCTTCCTGACCCAATTTATCCTAATGGGATATATATAGCAAAAATCAATGTCACCGTCCTTTAAGTGGTGCATTCAGAATGCTTCAAAATTGACCTTTATTGCATTCATTCATTTTCAAAACTTTTGTCGACTTCTATATATTTGCTTTTTTGAATCGCAGTGATCTATTATCAGTGTGTAAGCAACTTTCTCCTGCAATGTATAAATAGGTATTAAGGAGCAAAAATAATTACAGTACAAGCAAGGCTGCCATATCAGCTTCAGGAACTGGTCTGAAACTGTTCACTTGAAGCTTGCCAGAGCTGGAAATAGCTTTGAGGAAGGAGAATTGCCTTGAAACAAGCTGAAAAACACAAGTTCTGAGGACTTATTTTAGATGTTTCTGCCGATCCCACTTGTGTTTGAGAGGTTGTCTCAGGCTTTTGAGGGGTAGCAGCACTGGCTGCTCTGAATCTCAAGCTAATATCTGAATTCACATCGCCTGAGAAAGTTCATCTGGACAAAGACAAGCAGGATTTACTAAATGTGAATTCAAATCCTTCTATGCTACCTTTGCAACAGGGATGGTAACTTCTGGAAAGCCAAGATCTGATTTTATTTACAGTCTATCAGTGTATACTGTAATCCACTTAAGATGTCTATGATATTGCAGGAAGGCTTGTGGAGCCTCCTTCTCTGGAGATATTCAAAATCCACCTGGACAAGTTCCTGTGCAACCTGATGTAGGTGTTCCTGCTCCAGCCGGGGGATTGGACTAGATGATCTTTCAAGGTCCCTTCCAATCCCTGATATTCTGTCATTCTGTGTGTGTCAGAAGACTGCTGCTTTATCTTTTCTCAGTTTTACTTTCTTTTGCACTCCATTTCTTTTGGTCCCACTTTCATATTCGTCAGTCAGATCTCATTAAAAGGTTCAGAACATTCACACAATTAAATATATACAAGTGTTGATACCAATGTCTCTGTAGTCTGGATTCAAATTTATTCTTGTTGGGAACCATTCTCAAAGCTGAAGACTATTGCAGTTTTTGCAGAACCTTTGCATGACTTACTCCTCATATCAGGTAATTGTCACAGTCTTCTACTTCTCTTACAGGTATTTAATCTTTTTCAAATAATAAGCTGGAATCACTACAACATACACATGTATGATTTTTAAGGCAATTCACATAATTTGTGACCTACTAATTGTGACTTACTTTTCTAATATTTTGTAGTCTACATTTGATAACAGTTAAGAGTGTATTTATAAATAGAGGGAATCGCACCCCTTGTTATAGTATATTTTCTAACTGTAAAATGTGTGTAAAACTAGATATGAGCACTCATCCAGAAGCTGAGCTGCTGTACCAGGAATTGAAAATTCATGGGTGCAGAAAAAAAAGGACAAATAAAAACCAGGCCAGCCTCACAGATTAGTAGCAAGGTTGCTGAACTGTAAGGAGACATGACTCTCAAAATCCTCCTCCTTCAAGTATTTCCATTTGTTGGTTGTTGATTGTATAATGAAAATGCACTGCCTAGGGAGCAAGAGATAGAGGTTTGTGTCTTCTCACCTCCCCAGTTAAAGCCTTAAAACCTGTTTCAGTGCCTGGCAAAACATAAAGACTACCACTATATGAAGAATCTCTAATTGAGGAAGTGATGATTCTGAAAAGGACTGGGAATTGTTGGTAAGGAGCCAGCTGTGAGCCATCACATTAGCTCCTCGTGTGACACTGCAAATCAAGCAACTCATGAAGCTGTAGAGAAAGGAACTTGAGTATAAATTCTGTATAGAGGAGCAACTCATGAAGTTGTAGAGAAAGGAACTTGAGTATAAATTCTGTATAGAGGAACTATCTAAAATTGTAATGATCTATGGGAACAGTGGCTAAAACTGGAATAACACCTTGCAAATTAGAGAAGATTCAAAGAACCTTGAGAGTGATCAAACAACTGGACTTGTAATGAAAGATTTAATGACTTTAGTCTTAAGAAAAAAAAAATTAATATTGATTGATTAATAACAAACTTTGCCAGATGGTTACGCATGCATGAAAACCCTCGAATACAAAAGACAATCAAAATAAAACCTCAGGTGAAAACATTCTCAGAGTAAGAGGGACAGAGTCTTCAAAATCCTAACAGATTTTGAGATAAAGTGGAAATAAGCAAAACCAACAAACAGGTGATGCAGAAAGGGAAGATGGTAGCTGGGTGGGATTTTATGCATGGGCACAAGCATGGTACACATGGTAGCTGTGTTTTGCAGCTGTGGCAAGGAAATCATGAAGTGTACTATAGCTTCTGTTTCCTTCTACAAAAGAAGAGGGATTAGCATAAATATGTGTCCTCCTAAATATTAATCAAACAGTTGTTGCTCATTGGTGATGCTGGTCTGCAATATCTGATGGCTGAGCAGCATAACTAAAGACCACATCTCAGCCTTTGCTGCTCCAGAACCTCCTTTGCTTTTCCTTTTCAGCTGATGAAGTGAAGGATGTATTTTACCAGCAGTTATACATTTATCACCAGATATATTTTACCTGGCAGTAAGTTCCGAGAATCTAATTAATTAAAGTCTTCTGTTGCTCCAAATCTCTTCATTTTAAGCACGTTTTAGCCAGTTTCTTAACCTCAAGCACATCACTGTACTTTCCATGCCTTTGTTTAAATCTTTCCTCTTTGACTATTTGGTTCATTTCCAGGATAAACTCTATGGGACAAGAGGTCTTTTACTGTACATGTTTGCACAGAGGCATCTGAATTTGAGCAGGGTATTTGAATCCTAGCTGAGACCTCTAGGTACTACCACAACAAAAACCCACTGGTGTTGGTCCTTTCTAAAATGGGAAATTAATTTAAAAAAAAAATCTTTCATTTTTTCATAGATAAAAGTCTGCAAACTCAGGTTTAGTTCTTACTTTTCCCTTTCAATATCAAGTGGCTGAAAATTAAAGGAAAATACTACAGTGGATTTCCTGATACCAAATTTGTTGGAGTTAATTAATAAAACATGGGGTATGCATTGCCTAACTGGACTTCCCCTGCAATGTCGGGTACTAACAAAGTCCCAGGGCTAAAGCAGATAAGCTCTGTGATCAGCAGATATGCCCAAGAGAAAGACCTGTTGTCACAGTTTAGGTATGAACTCCCTCTGGGGGGCAGTTCAATGCATATTGCCTCCGTTGACTGTGTAGGATGTACTTACCTGCAGAAAGTGGGTTCTCCAGGCTCACAGAATGAGAGAATATCAGGGATTGGAAGGGACCTTGAAAGATCATCTAGTCCAATCCCCCTGCCAGAGCAGGAACACCTACATCAGGTCACACAGGAACGCATCTAGGCGGGTTTTGAATATCTCCAGAGAAGGAGACTGTACATATGTACCAGTTCATTAGATGTGTTTGGGACAATTCTCTGTCACAAAGGCTGACTGGCAGAGCAGAGCCTGTGTGCATGTTGCAGTCAGCTCTTATACCCTCCAAAATGGGGTAGCTTCCTTTAAAACACTAATGGCGAAGGTCTCTCTCACCTAGGTCATGCTATAATGCAAACTCTTCCTGTGAGCTCTTTGGAAAAGTGCTACTTATTGCAGGAAAATGTTTCTAGGATCGTTCCAGCAATTAAAGTCTATAAATAATTACATCCTAGTGCTTAGTTCCGGTCCCAGGCTTTTTAACTTGTTAGCATAGATGTAGCCTACACATGCAAAAAACAGGAGCAAGTTAGGCTAACAGGATCCTGTGCAGAAGGTCTACCCCAGGCACAGACCACGCTGCATCTCTGAAATGGATACTCTCCTTTTGGCAAGTGAGAGAAGAGAGGAGTAAGAAGTGTAGGCTGCAACCTGAAAAATGAGGAGACTGGGGTTTTTTTATAGTTCTTGTATGTGATATTTTGAACACTGAGAAATGGTTGCTTGGACAAAGCATGATTAACTCAAGTAATTGCAAAAGTAAGAGTAATAAATCTGGAATATACCTTAAAACTAAGTGGACACAGTGCATTGCAAAAAAATCCAAGACAAATTAATTTTAGCAGGTTTCAAACAAGACTTTGACTATCCATTTAAACTGGTTAACACTTAAATGGAACATTGGGAGCAATATAAAACCTGGTGGTTTAAGTTGTGAAAATATTCTTAAATTTTAAGGATTAGCATGAATTCTTCCTGGCAAGGAGATGGGGACAGATTATCCCCCATGTGCCTGCTGTGGAATTTCCTACATGTTTTTCTGAAGCATCTGGTGCTGGCTGCCATCTGAAATAGGCAGGACTGAATAAGCCAAGGTTTTCTGTTCCCCTGTCCTCCCCAAATGGCACTTTCTGTGCTTCCAAATTAAGATGGAGTTGATTGGTTTTTGCTGATTATTTTCTCCACACCATTCAGCACATACACTGAGATTTATGATTTCTAGGGCTCCTTTTTGTTGTCATTTTCTCTGGTTTTATTAAAGTGCTAGCTCAGGGACCATTGCAATATGGGTTGCAATCAATAAATCTTCAGCCGTTTGCATTTACTTTACCAGAAAAGTTATATTTCTATAGTTCAGACCCCCAACTTCTAGAATGTTTACTTACTTTCCCATTGTTCCCTCTCACTTCCTCAACCAACTGATACGAGTTTCTGCCGAGGTATGAGCAGTCACAGCAAGTTAACAGCAATCTCCCTTGGAGCAGCACCACTCACAGAGCTTCTGCTGCTTTAAGGAAATACATGCTCAGGTAGTTTGCAGCAGAAATCATCTCTTTTCCTCGTAAACAGTACCCCAGTTTCTCAGCAATTTGCTGACAGACATGAGGCTCTGTAGCTCCAGCAGATAAATATTCAAAAGATTTGTTGCAGTCCCAAATTACTGCCATAACTTCCTGATTATATTGCAAATAAGCAATTAAATGATCTGCCATGTAACTAAGATTTTTACCTTAATATTTGCAATAGCTCCTTTGGGCTTCCTATACCTGCTCATTCTCACCTTACATGTATAGACAAGAATACATAGACCAGCAGAGGATTAAAGAGAGAAGTGTTGCAAGAGCTGTCACTTTGGACATTTAATTAGTTTGAAGTACAAAGAAAGCGGAAGAAAGGTCTCTGAGTTAAAAAAAGAAATGCTGGAGGCTTGACAGCAATACTGGAAATCCCACCTCCTGACACATTCACCCAGTCACCTCTACAACCTGTGTGCTCAACCATCAACTCCAGCAGTTAGTGACAGCTTCTTTTCAATGCCTAATTTCTAATTAAGCACTTTTAAACATATTTAAATTCTGATGGAACTTGAATATGGAGCTAAAGTTCCAGCTTCCTGGAATAATATGACAGTTTTGTTTGGTATTTCTACTTACTGAATTATCCTAATACAACCACATCCATGTTCATCCTTTGAAGTAGGTGAAACAGATTAAAAAACTGAGAAGATAAACCAAATCCATCCTATTTTTAGGTAAGATTTTTGGCTCGTGATCTTTCAGACACAAAGCTTCTGCAATGCATTCAGGTACCACACAGGAACTTAAACACCCTGTATTGGGGAGTTACTCTTGGCTGCTGCAGCCTCAGCTTCTCCAGATGCGTCATATCCCCGAGTGCCAAATGCAATTGCCAGCATTTTCCAGTTTTCCAGATTTACAATGAAGGAAAGGGGCAGCATGCTGATGACCTGTTATCTGAAGGAGAAATTAGAAAAGCACCAGCTGGTTTCAGAAGACGTACCTAAGCTAAGAACTACTACGCTAAGAAACCAGGGAATGTCTTGAATAAAAGAGTACCCCGAACAGTTGAGAGGTTTACAAATCAGAGCTGATTCACAATGGACTATCTCAAAATTAATCATCTGGTTTACAAGGCATTTGTAACCAATGAAGGCACGCGTCCTGCTCACTGTAAAACGCAGCTAAATGAAAAAGCCCCAGGTACAGAGCACCTAGCAGGACTGATACCCACATACATCACAAAGCAACAATTTTAATTTGTAGGACACCAGCAAAAAATAAGTTAATGATTAAGTAATAATTAAGTTTCCAGAAGGCTTGTAGGACTTTGTCTCAAATCTGAGTTGCATTTTGTTGCTTTATTATTATTGAAGTGTCAGTTGTGTAAATAGTAAGTGAAACACTATTAAAATGGAATAGAATAAATTAATAATACAGGTGGGATGGATCTCAACCACATTAGTTACTTCAAAGGTAAGTTGTCCACCTCCTAGGTAAATCCCAAAGGTAGGGGCAATGTTATCCTCTGCTGACACCTACTTCTTTCTGTCCATGATAAAAGGAAGCCCTGTGTGACTAAGTTAGATGATTAACCTGTAGGCAGCTAAAATTAGGTGGGGAAAATTCCACTTTACGTGACCAGGCTTGTGAGGTAAAATTAGCATCTCTTGGACTGTGGGAGACAGTTGTAAAAACAAAGAGGAAGAAAATGGTTTCACCTAGGAGTGCCTAAAAAAGCCCTGCTCCAAAAAAGCACCTTCTGTAAGGCTCCTACCTCCCATTTCCAATATATTACAAGTCTCATTGCTAAAGCTGAGACTAGAAGCAGAGTAATAAAACTGTTACTTTGTGTTGGCAAAGAAAGTATGAAGATGATAAAAAGAAGGTGACCCTTCGAAGCCTCATCCTTAGATGCTGGAAGTGAGAACAGATTCATGAGTTGAAAGAACACCATACACCATCTGAGATTTCAAGGGTCTTTAAAAACTCAGCACTACCAGCATCTCCCTGGAATACAGTTAGATATCTGACAAGTTCGGGTTTTATTATTTTAAGACTTTTTTTTTATTTTTTTCAAAATGTTTCTGTTCCAAATAGGTTGCTTTAAGGAGATTGTTTCATCTCTGGCTATAATTGCTATTGCTCCCAGCATGAGGAGACATCTAGATGATGGATATGCCAGAGGTGCTAGGGTAATTGCTGTCAGTGTACATTGGATTTCAAACTACAAGTCTGGCCTGAAAATGGGAGAACTGTGTGCAGCTGAAGTGATGATCAGACCTCTGAATAGGTTACACTGAATGAGACCAAAATGACGATCAAGTGATAAAACCCTCCAGTCTCAACTGGAACCTCAATACTTTAAGCATGCAAAGAGATTACAGCCTGGTTCCAAGCTGTAAAGAGGTTTTTGTCAACTAAATGTTAGAACTAGTCACCTTGCAAATTCTTCAGTATGTTTGAAAGGAAGCACAAGTACTGCCTGCCACAGAATTGGATTTTGTGTGTCTTAAGGGAGCATCATGCAACAGCTCTTTTGAGATCTCATCAGACTGTCACAGTGCTTGTTCACAGCAACTATTTTGAAGGACATTTCCAGCTGCATATTTACGTCTGTCTTAGACCTTTCCTTGTCTATCTATCATAAGTCCCTCTTCTCCTCTCACCCACCATAGTGAACCAATGAACCAATGTGAAGCATGTGGAATCACTGCTTTTTATTCCCCCATGTGCTTTTTTTTTTTCTTCCTTGTTCTTTTGATATACTTTCTAAGGCTTTTACTTTAATGATAGTTCCAAACCGTTTCCTGTACTTTCGTTAATCTTTCAGTACTCTCAGCAGACGGCTCCTCTTATTTGCATGCCAGCACAATGTTAAGCCCTTTCAGCCTGACTTGAGTGATTGACAATTTTAGTTCCTTTTAGCAGTCTGGAACAACTGATTTACCGCTGTGGGTGTAACTGCTTTCTTTCTGACACTGCTAATTTACCAAATGAATTGTGCTCTTGCACATTTACTGAGATTAACAGAAATTGGAAGTTAAAATTATGTAAGTCAGTTGCAAACTTATTCTGAGTATTTCACTTGAACAGTTTTTCAGCTTTGGTAAAGTAAGCTTCATGTGCTACTACTAATTAAGGTCTAATTGATGAGTATCACATTTTTATTTCTAAGTAAATAAAAAAAATCCACCTCTGACATATAGCTAACGCTTATGGAAAAATCAATAATATAGCAATAGCTTCCTGCATATATCTTTTATTATTGCTTTTCTCATTCTTCTTAATTCTATACAATCACAAGTGAAACTGAAATAAAAAAAAGAGTATTTGCAGTGAGTCCAGGATTAATTTCAAATTCAGGATTTAACTGAATTTACGTTGAAGAAAACCAGGAGAAAATGCAGAGGTAGTTAATTACTTTTTTATGCTTCATTTGAGGTTGGTTTGTGTTTTGTCAGGAGCAAGGAAGGTATGGTAAAATATATAGTGATATCTTGAAATGTGTAAACAAATGTTACATTAAGTACCGTATACATTTGGAGGGCTGAGGG